>CM035820.1:40086807-40246807 GCA_020458035.1 Magallana ariakensis
CCTACACCCTACACCATAAATCTTCAACGTTTTACCCTACCATACAGTTATTTACACTAAGGCTGACACTCACACCCTATACCTTGCACCTTACACCCTCACCCCTAATACCTCCAATATATCAACATTGAATGGAAGTGGGACTCCTTATGTAATAATAAAGACACCATGACAGAAGGATATTTGGTTCAAACAGTTCAAATTTTGTTATTGTTTACAAATGGGATAATTGGGATTTAAATGGCTTTTTGGGGGTTAAAATGATCAATCATTTACATATCGTAAGACGTTATTTTCTTGCACATAAGTTCATTTTCTTAAATTATTGTTATCACTTTAGATTACACACTATCAAAAGAAACACAATGAACAAAGCAAAATATAAAATGATATATACATCCAAAACAGACAACAAGTTTCAAATCGTTAATTATATAAATTGTCAAACACAATACACTATACGAATGACATAAATCATAATTTAAGAAACTGGTCTTATCAACAATATATAATCACTTTTTTTTTCAAAAGAATATCAAAATTGGCATTCAAAAGTAACAAATATCAAAACGAGACTACACAAAACAAATATAGAATGACATCACATCCATTTCTATTTGGACTAGTACAGTAGAAATTCTATTTATAGACAACGGCGTTTTAAAGTTATATTTAGAAACTTGATCAGGATTCCTTGATCAAGCAGGCAGGTCAACTACTAACCCTAACCCTAACCCTAACCCTAACCCTAACCCTACACTCTACACCCTATACCCTATACCTTGTAACCCCTACACCCTTAACCCTTGTAACCCCTACACCCTACACCATAAACCTTCAACGTTTTACCCTACCATACAGTTATTTACCCTAATGCTGACACTCACACCCTATACCTTGCACTTTACACCCTCACCCCTAATACCTCCAATATACCAACATTGAATGGAAGTAGGACTCCTTATGTAATAATAAAGACACCATGACAGAAGGATATTTTGTTCAAACAGTTCAAATTTTGTTATTGTTTACAAATGGGATAATTGGGAATTAAATAGCTTTTTTTTGGTTAAAATGATCAATCATTTACATATCGTACGAGGTTATTTTCTTGCACATAAGTTCGTTTTCTTAAATTATTGTTATCACTTTAGATTACACACTATGAAAAGAAACACAACTAGAGCCGAGCTCGTTGCAAGCAACGAGAAGGTCTTCCGTTACAGCTTCAAGTCGAGACAATCTGATTAAAATCATATCCTTGATCCCCGGCCTCCTTGTTTTTCTATTTTCGCTACAAGAGGATCTGAAGAAACCCCTCTTGAGATCACCCCCTGTTGAACGTTTGTTTATAAATATACATGAGTTATTCTAGCAATCAGAGCAAGTGTTAGAAACGGTAATTTTGGGTTACAAACAAAACTGGAGTTGTACGACGAAATGATGTCACATGTTCGTGAATCTTTCGGTATCAGCAAGTAAGAGATGGAGCATAAGTTGGTATTAGACGCCCTTAGGGAATCTAAAGAAAGTATTGGCATAACTTCCAAATCAGGTAACTGAGGGATGGAACCGACGATTCCATTGGTCAAAGCAAAGTTATCCAGGAGGTGACCTCAAGTGGGGTTTCTTCAAATCATCGTATAGCGACTATAGAAATTTTAATCAGATTGCAAGTCAAGAAAGGATTGTCATTCAGTCTTAATAAAACCACCCCTCTTCTTCTTACACTTGTCAGGGTCTTACAGTTATTGATATGAAGTCATCTTCACACTACCTTAACTTCTGACCAATCAGGGCTTTAGAAAATCAATTTGAACTCTTCAAAAGGAGACAGAAAAATTAATTCATGCCTATTTTCTATATATTACTGCAACCTCCAGACTGCATAGTATTGAAGAGTTACACTTCTCATAAAACAGATAAAGGCATGTCTGTAATAAGCTAGGGGTATATATTTAGATTGTATGCAAATTTAAAGGTCATAGAAAGGTGACCTCTTATTGATACCTATCCGACCCCGTTGAGTGTAAGGAGAAAAGGGTGGGCTGTCATTAAACTGGATTGTCAATATGATAATAGTAAGTTCAGAAAACGAGGCTCACTTTCAAAGTATTATTTTCCTCCCAGACAAACTCTCCTTTTCACTCATTTCACGGTTATATCAATTTATGATAACTTAAAACACATCACTTATATGTACATGTATTTAATTATTCCAACCAGAAAATCGATAAATACGTTTACATGTATGTACAACTGATAACAGGATTCAAACTACTGGTATGCCTATATCATAGTGTAAAAACACAAAATCCACTGCGCTGATGCATGGAAAAAAGTGTTATGTTTCATAAACATTTTGATTCCCTATATTCATACTTAAACCTCTACCGCTAAAACATGGAATAGTTTATGTAAAGTGCAGTGTTAAAAGAACACCAATTGTAAATAAACAATAATGCCTTCTCCCATCTGAGGGTGCGCTGTTAGTATACGAGACTGAGGTGCTCAGTGGTAGGGATAACTATCCGTATAATGTTTGGCCATACAGGCCTCAGTTTTGTTTTTTAAAGGATGAGTATATTTATCTGAAATCTTCACAAGCAAGTAAAAGAAATTCACAAATCTTCAAAATCATAATCCGCGGCAGTGGTAGGGGTTGTGAGGCATCTCTAACTTCATTTTTTTTCAAATAGGATTTTGTTTTAAATATCCCAATATTTTTTTTTTGCCTTGAGCGCTCATCTAGAAAGTGTGTGGGGGTGGGGGTGTCAATACCCCAAAATGTAATTTTCTAAATGTAACTTTCAGAAAATGTTGGCAGGGGTGGGGGCAGAACTCCAACTGAATTAAAAATCCTTTTTGTCACTTTTGTGTGACAGGAAGAGAGACCTCTGGTTTACAATTATTTCTATCATGTCACATATACATGTTTTAGTTATAATATTTTGGAATTTTTTAAAGATACAATGTCATTTATTTGATAAAAATCATATATTTATGCATACATGTATTAACATGTGACGTGTAAACCTAAAAGTAATCAATTTTGTTCAGTTTTTTTTTCAGTTGAGTAACAGAAAGGCATAAACCAGCGTTTTGTTCAGAGCACTGTGTACATTGTATATTTAAACCAAACCAAAAGAGATGGTGTGACGTCAAAGCAATTTGTTTTTGTTTTTTAAACAAAAGAGTTCTACATAATGTCAACCTCCAGAAAATACGATTTCTCTAACTTTAACATTTACAACACATGCGCGGATCCAGAAAATTTTTCCAGGGGGGGGGATCCGAATTGAACGTAGGGGTGGGGGGGGGGGGGCTACACTATTCATCAGAAATGTTGACAAGCAAAAAAAAAAAAAAAAAAAAAAAACTTATTTCCCAAAATCATGAAATTCCTAATCCGTGGAGGTAACGTAGTATGCCTATAACTTGAAAAAATTGTACCTGTCAAAATTTTTTTCTCCCATATTCATGATATGCCTAATCTGATTCATGATATGCCTATTCCGTGGGGAGGTGGGGGTGCGAATATGCTTATAACTGCATTTTTTTCAATATCACTCTTAATATTTCCGCTTCCGACGCCTTTCCAAAACATATGTGTTTTCCAGGGGGGGGGGGGGGTCCGAGTCTTATTTGCGATAATTTCACTATGTAAATTGAATAACTTCTCATTTTTCGGGGGGGGGGGGCGGACCGCATGCTACAATTAATAAAATCCGTTGAACAACACATATCTATACCATTTAATTGTAACTTTGAGAAGTGCATACATTTTTGGGAGGCAACTGTGTCGCTAGTCTGTAAGTCAAGTGAATTATGTCCTAAGGTCTTTTAAAGAAATAAGAAACTGTCAACACTTGCAGTACTCTGATGATTTCTATGGCGACCGACTGCATTGAATAACGTATTTCATAACTTCTAAACGTGAGAACAAATTATTATTATTTAACATCTTTGACTTAAAACTTTAAACTTATATTCAACAATTGACCACTACAGTGATAGCTCACTTCCAAGTGTATTTTAATTACATAACAATTGATGATCTGCATCCATAAATTACCTATGGCTATCTGTGTCCAGGGTTGTGTGCACTTAAAAGGCCGAGGTTTTTAACCGGTCTGTTTACCTTAGGTAAGTTCGGGTGGGGGTGGAGCCTATACTGAAAGATGTGTGAAACCCCGAGGGAAGCACGCTCGCTTGTGTATACATGTCTATATACACGGAGTATTAAAGTGCTCTCAAAAGAGTTTTTCCGTTTATTTAAAAAGAATATCGTATTTACATGTATATGTACTTATAAAACAAATTGTTCTTCGTTGAAATGAATATATAAACGCATGAAAAACCGCGTGCGACATGTGCAAAATCTTTCGTTTGATTGAACAAGTTTCTGTTATAGATTAACTGAGAATATATCCTGATGTTTTGTGAATTATACAATTACCCCACCGTACTCAAATACTAATGCAACTTTGCAACCAATGCTTGTAAATCTTTTCCGATCAGCTGCTAAATTAAAGTGCAAAATAATTATACCATCTGCGCATGTACCAGAGCTGTCTGTACTTGTTTCTATTCCGGTTTCAGCTCGTGAAATTTCTCAAAGAAATGTGATAACTAACGATATAAATCGTGAACGCAATATTTGATTTCATTTAATTATTTATTCTCAATTATTCACAAACATCTTTATTGATAAACGACGTCTTTCATGGATACATGATCGGCACCACATGATTGGTGATCAGCGCATTTAGTGTGGTACATAACCAAGTACGAGTAAATTTTTAATTCATATCTTTTAATATTTCTTTTGTTTAAAATGCTAAAAGATAGTGATTTATCGTCACGGTATGCATCAAATCAAAAGAAAAAAGTTTATTGCACCGTCGTCGCGAGCGCTGGGCATGGTATACACAGGACGAGTAACAAATGCCAATCATTTTCTAACATCCAAACTGGGGCCTCGATTTAGTTGATTAACAAGGGTTACACTGACCAGGTAAATTTGAAGGCGGTGCTTATTTTTCGGTCGCACGGGGTGATTGAATTAACACGCAGACTGGCCGAATAAACACACAGATTGCAAAGTGAAACACATTAGGAAGTACGTTAACAAATAAGGAGTCACCAAAAATTGATTTTTGCCAATCACTGGGGGGGGGGGGGCGGAGCAGCACAGAGATGACTGTTTTTAAACTTCCTAGAACGCTTCGAAAATTAATGATTTTTTTTACTATGTCAACCCTCTTAAAATTTGGTACAACTCTTAAGAAAACTTATTTTACTTTCTACACTATTTAATTTTTGTGTTGGTCGAATATTAATTCTTACACCAGTATATGTGCATATATGACTCGATGGCTAGGAAAGTTTGAATATTGTCTTAAAAGTGTTAAAGTCTGTAAAAAGTAAAAAAAAAAGCAATAATTAACGGAAATGATCATGAGTAACTACAGTCTATTCATCGTCGGACCCCACGGGTTTTCCATCCGTTAAATTGCTTGAAATCAGTGTAACGGATAGAAAACCCGTGGGTTCCGACGATGCAGTATATTAATCTTACATGTAAGTTAAACACATATCAATTTTACATATGCCGGTAAATATCTCGGAATTTCATTATATTTAATCTTTTATTTATACAATCGGCCTTGCATATTTAGAATCGAATTGATAGATTACTTTTATTCAATTAATGATAGGTTTTTATAAGATTTTTCGCCCTGACGTTTAAATCAACGCTAAATGAACTGAATAAGGGAGATAAATTCATATTTCATCTAAAACCAATATAAATGAAAATAAAATAAACAAATAGTTTTGTGTTCGTACAAAATATCAATAAACATACACGTGTGATAAGGTACATGTAGATGTCCCCTCTCGCGCGATCTTCTCGGCCATGTGCGAGCGTGCGAGGGATGATCATCATTTAAAGGGGTAATCTTTGTGGGTTTTTGTTGTTGATCTAAAACATTATTAGTACAGTTCTTATACAAACCCACCATTGATTTATGTCTAACGATGTTTTGGATTAGGAATAATATCGGATTTTATAATTTACAGAATGACTTCTTAATTTTCATTTTAAATAAAACATTAATAACTTAAAATTAAAACAGTTCCTGTATTTGCGGCTATATAAACTCAAAACAAGTACATGAAAGACGCGAATCTGGTGTATTAGGTAACCGCTGACCGCTTGGTAGTGCACCCGCGGCCGAGGAGCCCGCGATCTCCTCGGCCGCGGGCGAGGAATAGGTTACGTACAGCTCAGAACCCAGCAGATTTGAAATATTTGCAGTATAATAATGACTAAAATATACCAAATAGAAGTTGTTATTTTTTTTTTACTTAAAATCCACAATTGATCTATGCCTGATATTACTTCCGATTGAGAATGACATTTCTTTTATTAATTAACAGAACGTTTTCTTAATTGACACTCTATCATTTAATTCAATTTGAGAAGAATAACGTCTATGTGTGATCAAAATTAAAACAATTCTTGTTTTCGGCTAAATGAACTCATAAATTGAGAGACGTGACTCCGGTGTATTAGATAACCGCTGACCGCTAGCTAGTCCAGCCGCGACCATGGCGACCGACTTTCTCGGCCGCAAGCGAGGGATAGCTTACGTAATGGTTCACACACACAGCTCTGGTTCCAGATATATTTTAAATGCACGCAGCATGATAGCTAAAATGTATCACATAGATTTATTTTTTTTCCGGTAGTTTGTGTGATTTACTAGAAAAGAAAAAGAATGTTTATATTTTCTGTTTCTCGTTTTTTAGGATTGTGCAGAATTTACGAAGATGACTTAAACTCCTCACATAAAAGCATGTATCCTAAATTTTTTTTTTTTTTTTCTTTTTGTGAATTAAAGCCTCCTTTTTAAACAGGCATACTGTCTGTCGTAACTTAATGTCAGTTGTACGCACAATGACTTTCGTTAACTTGCCAAATAAACACAGGTACATGTTAACATGTAAAGCTTTTTACACTCATACTACACAACTCACCAACAAAATAACATTGTAACGACATTTATAGGATCCCAACAAACAACTTTTCCAGCGACAGCTATATCAAAATCCTAGCCGTTTTTTAGTTATTTAGCAAAAACTTTCAAGGGCCCTTGGCCCTTAATTTAAGGGGCCAGCCCTTTTTTATTGGTGTCAAATGAAAGTCCTTGACATTCTGCACAACTTTTATTCTACATGTCTTAACAAAATATTTTTCGTTTAAAAGATACAAAGGAAAATATGTCTAAATTTTCGCACTTTTTGGAACCCTGTTTTTTGACCCCCTACCTTTTTCTAAATAAAGAAAGTAATCCAAAAACAAAAACCGATGTGCAAAACTTCAATGTCTCTGTTATTCAAATTCGTTGGATTCCCATTTCCTGCTATCATAGTCTCGGAGCCTTTGTCTGGAAACGAAAGGCCCTAAATTTTTTAAAAAGGGGAATAACTCGTTAACGGAAGAGGATTTTTAAAATTTATGAAATGGTTTAGATAGTGTTTTGTAAAGTCTACAAGCCCTGAAAATTTGAGCAAAAACCGTTCAGAAATGAGCAAGATATGAAGCCTCAAAGTTCGCGTCTAGGAAGAAAAAAAAAAAAGAAAAATAAGAATAATCTTAATCTGCACAATAATATAAAGGTCTTCCGTTGGAAACGGAAGACCTTAATGAACAAACCAAAATATAAAATGATATATACATCCAAAACAGACAACACGTTTCAAATCGTTATTTATATAAATTGTCAAACACAATACACTATACGAATAACTTTAATCATAATTTAAGAAACTGGTCTTATCAACAATATATAATCACTTCTTTTTTCAAAAGAATATCAAAATTTGCATTCAAAAGTAACAAACATTAAAACGAGACTACACAAAACTAATATAGAATGACATCACATCAATTTCTATTTGGACTAGTACTGTAGAAATTCAATTTATAGACAACGGGATTTTAAAGATATTTTTAGAAACTTGATCAGGCTTCCTTGATCAGGCAGGCAGGTCAACTACTAACCCTAACCCTAACCCCTTTACATGGCAGTCTACGGCAACATGATATATAGTATGTGTATAGGTGTGTGTCACAATTACATGGCAGTCTTCCACAACATGATATATAGTATGCGTATTGGTATGTGTCAGAATTACATGTCAGTCTTCGGCAACGTGATATATAGTATGTGTATCGGTCCAATAACATGTCCATCTTACGCAACATGATATATAGTATGTGTATAACTGTGTGTGGCACAATAACATGTCAGTTTTTCACAACATGATATATAGTATGTGTATAGGTGTGTAGCACAATAACATGTCGGTCATTCACAACATGATATAAAGTATGAGTATAGCTATGTGTCACAATAATATGGAAGTCTTTGGCAACATGATATATAGTATGCGTAAAGCTGTGTGTCACAATAATATGGAAGTCTTCGGCAACATGATATATAGGATGTGTATAACTGTGTGTCACAATAAAATGTCAGTCTTCCACAACATAATATATAGTATGCGTATAGATGTGTGTCAGAATTACATGTCAGTCTTATGCAACATGATCTATAGTATGCAAATAAGTGTGTGTCACAATTACATGTCAGTATAGGTGTGTGTCACAATTACATGACATTCTTGCGCAACCTGATATATAGTATGCGTATAGCTGTGTGTCAGAATTAGATGTTAGTCTTACGAAACATGATATTTAGTATGCGTATAGGTGTGTGTCACAATAACATGGCAGTCTTGCAAAACATGACATATAGTATGTGTAAAGCTGTGTGTCCCAATAACATGGCAGTCTTCCACAACATGATATATAGTATGCGTATAGCTGTGTGTCAGAATTACATGTTAGTCTTACGAAACATGATATATAGTATGTGTAAAGCTGTGTGTCCCAATAACATGGCAGTCTTGCGCAACATGATATATAGTATGCTTGAAGGTGTGGGTCAGAATTACATGTTAGTCTTTCATAACATGATATATAGTATGTGTATAACTGTATGTCACTATATAATGTCAGACTTTCACAACATGATATATAGTATGCATATAGCTGTGTGTCCCAATAATGTGTCAGTCATACGCAACATAATATATAGTATGTGTATAGCTGTGTGTCAGAATAACATGTCAGTCTTTCACAACATGATATATAGTATGCATATAGGTTTGTGTCAGAATTACGCCAGTCTTTCACAGCGTGATATATAGTGTGTGTATAGCTTTGTGTCACATTAACATGTCAGTCTTACGCAATATGATATATAGTATGAGTATAGGTGTGTGTCGAAATAGCATGTCAGTCTTTCACAACATGATATATAGTATGCATATAGGTTTGTGTCAGAATTACGTCAGTCTTTCACAACGTGATATATAGTGTGTGTATAGCTTTGTGTCACATTAACATGTCAGTCTTACGCAATATAATATGTAGTATGCGTATAGGTGTGTGTCAGAATTACACATAATATGAAGAATTTACTGTGATACGCAATGTATGGGTGTATCTGACCGTTATACATCATGACATAAATTACTTAGTTTTTCCTGTTTAATTTCATTTTAGATGAGCATGTTAAGAGCCCAAAGAACTCGCCAAGATCTGGTGATGATGAAGTATGTCTTCATGCATCGAGACCAGAGAGGTTTTGAAGTTAAAGTTGTAGACAGCGTTAAAGGTGATGATGCATACATTAAACAAGTTAATGACATGTTGTTGTTTGTCTATGTATATTTTGAAATAAATCATATCTCTGGTACTTTAAGGACGAGGAGTGTTTGCACAGAGACAGTTTAGCCGGGGGGACTTCTTAATGGAGTACAGGGGGATTCTGTGTAAAGAGGACCCTGGCTGGGGGCTTACATCCTCCAGTTTGAGTTCAAAGGAACGAATATTGGTAAGATGTTTTTTGAGATTGAACCTGGGCATAAGAAGCATCTCTTTTAAAACTGTATACGTGATTAAATTAAATTACATCTTAGGATTGACGCCACCAAGGAAGATGACTCCTTAGGCCGACTAGCCAATGATTCTACGAAAGGAAACGCCACGACGAAAACGATGACGGTTTCCAACATCCCGAGGGTAGGGATCTTCGCAGTACAGGATATCAATGTCGGGGACGAGATCCTTTACTCCTACAACAAAGGGGAAAAATGAGCTACCCCTGGAGGAAGAAGGTACAAATCCAAAATTAATAATTGTTCCGAGTTCAAATATTTTTTTTTCATTGTAATTTTTATAAAAAAGATATCTGTTATATGATTCAGAACAGACAAGTCAGTCCCCCATTGATAGAGTTCTCAGAGGAGAATGACGATGACATGGACGAGGACTACCGCCTGTCCGAGTTGGACTCCTCCTCTGACGAGGAACCCCCAAAGGAACTAATTAAATCAAGGAGATTGCCACAAGCATTGGTAAGATATAATTTAAACAATATACACTTATATAAAATGTAGCTCTGCAAAAATCTATTATCTTTCGTTTACTATTATTAGTTGTCCAAGGCGTTGGAAAAGGAGGAAACGGTGGCTGCGGACAGCATAGAGGCAGCAACGGAGGAGGAGGAGGAGGAGGAGAAGGAGGAGGAGGAGATGGTGGCAGCTCTTCCTGCTCTCCCGGCTAGCCCTGACCCACCTCAGGCCAGTGAAGATGAATCATCAGAGGTTGCAGCAGGAACGGCCAGAGGAGGTAGGCATTTGTTATACAACAAAAATATGATAAAATATTAAAAGAATGAATTCTAAAATAAATAATCCAAATTTACTTTTTCTTAAATAGAAAAACGTAAGAGGCCCCGCCATAATGAGCGGCTACAGACCAGTGGGAGGCGGAAGCGGATCACCTGCCCAGAATGCAGTCTGCAGGTGGTCCACCTTCCCCGTCACCTCCGAACAGCCCACGACAAAACAAAGGAAGACAAGCCCTTGTCATCAGAGAACAATAAAAGGTTTTGAATCTTATGAGTCTCTCTAAAAATTTTCTCTAGAATTCTGAAAGCAAAATTTGTACTGACAATCTCAACAGGTTTCACTGTATATACTGAAAGGTGCTGTTACAAATGTGATTGCTTACAGGCTAAAGGCGTGTCCATTAAAGGGCTGCAAATCTGTAACTGCCCGCCTTGATGTGCATCTGAACAGAATTCATGGCATGGCCAGGGGATCAGAAATGCATAGACTGGTCATGTCTGCCAGACGAGGCCACATTATAGAGTTAGTTGTATTCTTATACAAACTAGAAATAATACTTTACCATTATTCTACATTTTTCATTCTTTCACGTCTCTCTTTATATCATCTATATTAAGTATATCATCAATTTATCATGTCGTCTATTAATATTTTAGACAGGAGGAAAGTGACGATGATGCAGAGAGGGAGGCGGAAGCTGAGGCCGAATCAATATCTTATTAGACCTAGGGTAGAGAGAAAAATAACTTACAAAAATCATTTACAGACCCTATAATGCAAACTTTTTACGAGTGGCTCTGCAGCTTGGAGAAGAACAGGAGCGAACGAGTTGCAGGCCAACATTGTAACCAAGTGTTTATCATTTGGTTTACAATTGACCCAACGATGGAAATGACGTCTATTCAAAACACCGCCCAGATCCGGGACCAGTGGCTGACGCCAGCCAGGGCCAAGCATGCCCCAGGAACAATAAGATCATATCTAGGTAATGTCTCCAAGTTTCCTGTTTCTGCAAAATATGAAAAAGAAGTCAAGTCATTTACTTATACTGTTTACAAACAGAAGGAGGGACAGATAGACACACATGAGTTAAACAGTATGCCCCCATCTCCTTCAAAGTGGGGGTATAATTGTCATGATTATGATATTATTTCAGAAAGTGCAAATTCCTTAAACATGTCAGTATAACTTACGATATCTCTTAAAATAGGCTCGCTACAGGACTTCTTTGCTTTTCTCTGTGATGAGGGTGTTTTAAGTTCTGAGATCACATCAAAAGGCACGGAGAAGCTCAGAAGATGGGCGAAATCTTTGCATATGGACGTCCGAAAAAGACGAGTGGAACACCGTGTCAAAGATGATGGTTACCAGACCTAAATAAAAAAGACATGTCAATACAATATTCAAATAAGACAGAAAGTACAATGCACATTGACCAAGTAGCCTAAAACATACAGTTCTTTTCTAACAGAAGGAAGAATCGAGACGAAAGACATTATTAAGTATAAAGAGAGCGAGGTTTACCAGCTGGCCTGGGACACTTTTGACAGACAGGACAGAGAGGATCAGGAGGGACACATCCCTGAGAAGGATTTCCTAGTTTGCAGAAATTTCCTGATCCTGAACACCCTGATCAGGAATGGGCAACGAGCTGGTTCTGTTGCCAATTTCACCATGGGGGCACTAAGAAAGGCCGAAAAGCAGGACGACGAGCACGTCGTCACTGTAAGTGTTTAAATATTCTTTCTTCGCTTTCAAATAACATGCTATTATTCTGCAAAATGTCTTTGAACTTTAACATTCATCGTTTCGTTTTTAGATATCCAAACACAAGACAGGACACATCACACCCGTCACTCTCTTCTTTTCCCCTGAGTTGTGGAGATACTTAAGTATCTTCACAACAATGATGAGAAGAAGACTCCCCGGTTACTCTTCGGAGTTGGGGAGGGAAGAGAGTGCGGTGTTCGTCACCTACCCGATGGGACCATCAGGACATCCAGGTCCAATGACCACGTCACTCGTCAACAAATCAGTACAGTCAATATGAAAGGCTGCTGGAGTGAAAAAAAAGCTGTCGGTCACCAACTTACGAAAGGCAGCAGCTACCAAAGTAAGACTGCATTATTACATTAAAATTATTTTAAACACTAATGCATTCTTTTCAAATAGACAAGGGGCTCGATGGCCTTACCTGAGTATATGGAGATTCTGTTCTTTATATTTATGTTATTATTGGTAGGCAGTCAATACAAACTATATTTCTATTTCCAGGTCAGGTCCAAGTTCCCCTGGGCTAGAGACGCTTTAGCTCAACAGATGACACACCGTGTTTCAACGCAAGATCAATATTATTTGTTAAAACAAAAGAAGCAGTAGAGTGCCAAGATTGTGAAGCTCATCGAAACATGCATGACTAAGGATGAGGTACATACTGACGCATTTTATTTTACTAGATTTAATCTCTCTGTGAAACTCTGAACTCAGAAAGTTAATGTGTTTCTTTTTCTTTGTAGTCAGCATTGGAAGTTTGCCAGGGTCCTGGACCCATCATTGAGGAGATAGAAGAGGAGATGGTGACTCCAGCTATCACTTCTCCCCCTGAAGAGGCCACCCCTCGAGATCCATTCACAACATGACTGACCCAACTCCTCCAGTACCATCGAAACCTCAAGGCACCCTGACACCTCCAGGGCCTCCTGACACCCCCAGGCCTCCTTATATCACATGTAGACCTGGTAAGTGTTTACTCATTGTATTATAATGTAAATATTTTTTTTTTAACATAATACTATGTCAATAGAATATGAATGTTCTGTCTAATGGTATGGTTGTATTGTAACATGAAAAGTATTATACCTTGGTATGGCTAAAATTTTCGTTTTTGCACAGGAGCATAAGAGACGGTTGTTCACGAACAGAGAGAGCCTTACCATCCTCCGGCTCTGCTCCTCGCTGATCAGCCATCCTGGAGGCTTCACTGCAGCTGCCGTAATGAAGCCCTTTACTCGGAGGAAGTGGGGGAAGAACTGGTGAGGAGGATTAGAATCCTGCACCCGGATTCTTATAGGAAACGGTTGACAGACCGAGTACGAACTGAAAAAAGAAAAATGAAATTAAATAAATAAACTTGGATTAATTTGGTAACTGTGTTTGCTTCAATTGAATTTGATTTAATATATCAAAGCTTGATCTACTAGTTTTCTTTCTGGTGCTAAAATACAAGTGTCCAGGTTTTCAGGATATGCTTTGAGTAAAAACTGTATACACCATACAAATCAAAATAGCTACAAAATTAAACATACTAGTGTTACTGTGTGATATTAGTGAAAATACTTCAATCATAGGTATTTGCAAGGTCTACTGAAATTTTGCAGCTTAATCTTTGAACCATTTTGTCCATTGCGCGATAACTTTGGACAAAATATCAATGTTAAATATAACCTATATAAATTTGCAGCTTAATCTTAAAACTACTTTGTCCATTGTGTGATAACTTTGGACAATATTATGTTTAAATGAATAATTCATTGAGAGAAAAAAGTTTGTCAACAAAATATCATCTGATCTCTGCGAGCCCGCAGTATGTCAGTGTTTACAGATATATATGCTAGCTGTTCAATAAAAAAGCTATATCCTAGAGTATTGGAGCTTATTTTGTAAACAAAGACGCCATTTTGAAAATGTAAACATCTCGACTTCCTTTACCTCCTTGTTTTTGTACGTGCTGTAAAGAAATTCCTGGCTTTCCGAATGTTGTATGGGTGATGAATGATGAACCGAATCATATACTCAAAGTTAAATCACAAACTAAATCATTGGGAATCACTTTAGAAGCACAAAACTCGGCCCTGTTATCTGTCAGAACCCAGCTTGTCAAATTCCACTTCCGTGCGCGTGCGCAGTCTACCGTTGGAGATACCTCCTTGTTTTTGTACGAGTTGTAAAGAAATCCCTGGCTTTCCTGATGTTGTATGAGTGATGATTGATGATCCGAATCATATACTCAAAGTGAAATCCCAAACTCGGCCCTGTTATCTGTCAGAATCCAGCGGTCAAATTACACTTCCGTGCGCATGCGCGGTCTACCGTTGGAGATTCCGATCCCGATTCCAATCTCGATTGAAAATGTTTTCAAGGTGAAATGGATTTTACTTGTGTTTTTGGATTAATGCAGAGCAATGTAATGTTTGTTTGGGACAAATAATTGTGAGTATATGTTCTATATACAGTATTATATTGACTTGTTAATTTTTAACATTGTAATTGATGTTAAATACGTTTATTTGATATTAAGTGCATTGTGTACATTACATGTAGGTCATATATAATATACTGTTTTACCACGCTGTGTGGTAGATGCATTAGATGCCTCCAAAAGGAGAATAGTACCTCTGTCAGATGAAACTGGAGAAATAGAATTAAAACTCTGGGGAGACAAGGCAAATATGATTCATACATCAAACGAGACAGTAATCATCACATGTGTCTGTGTTGATATTTATTTGAGCAGACTTTCCCTGAACACAACCATGTCTACAACAATCCAGGTACCTGGTATTCTCAACACCTTCTAGATTCCATTGTCTTGTTCTTTACTTTTCTTTTGATACTGTAAACATTATAATATCTCTTTGAAACTTTGCAAAAGTGCAATGGATCAATTCTCTAATGAAACATTATATTATTCATTTCTAGCAAAACACATGCAAACCAACCTTTTTTATTTTTCAAAATCAAATAACAGCATTCCAAGAAAATTGGTAATAATTTATACCGTTCCTTTACAAATTAAGGCATTTCTATGAACTTAAAAATATATGAAATTTAATATTTTAGGTCTCTGATCAGCAAACCACTGTGACAGGGGTTGTAGAAGCAGCAAACTTTGACAAGTATGTAATATGAACATAGTTACGGTATTTTACTTGCCTCAAACTTTCTCTGAAACACACTACCCACCTCGGAAATTGAAGCATGTTAAAATTCACGTGAGTTCGAGAGTCGCCTATTTTAAAATGTAAACAAACTGCATCACTTTACTTTACGGGGCTGGTGAGGGAGTTTAAAGGTAAAGTGATGTCTGTAGTAAAATGTCCAAGGAATTTTTTGGAATCAAATATTTGTATAGAATGTGTTAGGAAATAAGGTTAATTAGTCCAAAACTGCAATTTATAGTGCACGGAAAATTGCAGTTTTTTTTACTAGGGAGGCAATGTAGCTCCCAGGTGGTCCATCCGATTTTTTTCAGACTGGGAGCTACAGACCTGCAGCTACTTTAATATGAAGATTATGGGGAAAAAAATTAACAATTGCGATAGTTTTCATTTAATGTACAATTTATACATTTAATAGAACATGTAAAACTTCATGATATATTCCCATAATCAAAAAGATTGAATATTTATTTAAAATTTTTCTCTCCAACATCATAACAGACATTAGTTAATAGTTACCACTTACATCATTTTTTTTTCATACCATAACACATTTCAAAATTTTATAGTAGAAAAATTGTTTTTAATAGCTATCATATTTTTAAATTATGAATATCATTATTCTAAATATACTCGTTGTATGTATATAATAATCAAAGTACTGTATAATATTAAAACAAATCCTTATATTGTTATTTCAGTGATGAATTATCTGTTCTCATCAATGACCAGCTGTTCACCCTTCCCCAAACACTGATGGACAGAATATTTCCTCTTGGAGTTTTTACTTCTGATATCACAGTCAGTGCTGTTGTCAGGGGAAAAACTATCCTAAGCATGTATGCATTTATTGATATGATTACACACTATTCCATAGTGTTGTAGTGGCTATTTCTGAAAGCTGTTAATTTACTTAAACATCATTAAGTGATTTGATAATTGATATATCATCTTCCTTCTAAATAGCATTCACATCCAGGGAGAGGATCTTGATTAATCAACAAGCAACCAAACAAAAAAGATGAAAGAATTACCTTTAACAGTGTTTAATAACAGAATAAAAGGGATCATTCAGAAACAGGTACAATTACATATTTTAAAATAGATGATATGTATTTTTAGGTGACCTAAGTCTCTCAGTTGACCTATTTCAATTGGTCTTCGTCCGTTGTCCTGCTTTGTACGTCATCCATCTAAGTTAACAATTTCAAATTTACATAATGTTTGTTAACTGCCAATTGTTACAAGTTTTGATGTGAAGCATCTCTAATAAAAAGAATTTAAATTGTGAAATTCATGGATTAACAACTCCCAGGACCTCATAGGCGTTGCCAAATGTGCCAGAAAAAGGCCAAATTATCAAAAATCTTCTCTACTTCCACACATGTTAGGTTAAAACTAAAAACATGGTTATGATGTCCATGAAGCTCTCTACTGATATTGTGAAATTTATGGCCCCTGGATCAGAGGTTCAGACCCTAGTGTGGGGTCAATATGGCCATATTGTAAAAATGTATTTAGTTTTTACAAATCTTCTTTTTTAATCCCATATATAATTGATTAAAACTGAATTCATGGTTATGAAGTCCTCTCCCTAAATTGTAAAATACATAACCCCTGGTACAGGTATAGGCCCTTTGGTGAGGCCAATATAGCCATATTGAAAAAAAAATGTTTTAAATCTTGAAAAAAAATTCTTCTCCATTCCCATATATAATTGAGAAAAACAAAATGCATGGTTATGATGTACATGAAGTCCTCTCCCTAAATTTCTGAAATTTATGCTCATGATGGCTCAGGTGGGTCATATGATCAGGCCCTAGGACGAGGCCAATATGGCCATATAGTGAAAAGGAATTACATATTAGAAAATTGTCTACTCTACTCTCATACATACTTGTGTAAAACTAAATACATGGTTATAATGTCCATAAAACATATACCTAAATTGTGAAATTCATGGTCCCCGGAACAGGGATTCAGTCCCTAGGGCAGATCAATAACTATGGCCATATATTGACAATGTATTTTCATTTAAGGTCATTGCTGTCAACCATTAACAATTTTAACTTCATCTTGAAATTTACATGCTATTAAAATTGTCACTTCACAATATTAGATTAAATATGTGTTGTATTTTAGGAATTCTACTTTTATATCCTGTGCATTGTATACTATAGAAAAGAGCTTTTGTGTGCATTGTGAATATAATAACATATTGACCATTAAAGGCCTGCAGATCTCTTACTATGAAAAGTTAACAATTTTTTGCCCCTGGAGCTTAGGTATAGATAATCTGAGATTCCCCCGACTTTTGAACCCAATCGGCCCATTTTCTTGAATGAATGATTTTCATGCATCAAATAATAAACGGGAGTAACAGTCAGAGGAGTCTCAGATTAGGGTTTAGACTTCAAAATGAAACTTAAAAAATAGGGTATATTTTTTTAAAGAAATTCCCAATGTATCCATATTGTAAGAGGGTGGAATTTGAATAATTATTTTATTTTGATATTTATTGAATGTTTATATAAAAAGAAATGTGTCTGTGGTTTTGGGGGATTGAACCGGGTGCCTTTGGTGTGTGGGGTTGTGACTTATACCACTAGGCTAAGTCAGATTTATATTTATAGCATATCTTTATTATCGAAAGTACATTTAGGTTTTTGGTTAATTATTTTGTGATGTCATAGAAAGAATAGCATTCTGGGTAATTCTTGCCTAGCTCATTTTCATTGTCTAAGAGAAAGGCAAAGAGAGAAGTCAAGAAATTTAACATTCACAGTGTGTCCTTGCTTAGGTATGTGTATTTGTTAGTTTCTTTGCTTATTGCAATGATAGTGTGTGTTTAAACAAGTTTTATTATTTATTTAATATTGAGATATATAATTTTGTAAAGTTTTTGAATGAGAATAGACAAACCTGTATTTATATGTATTAGACAAAGGAAAAGGGTAATACGATAGATAAATGAATGTAATAAAGAGTATTGGGAGTGTATAATTTCGATATTTACATTGTATATTAAAAGTGTGATAAATAGATTTTTATTTGAATTTTTAGGATCTGTCAACATCTATGTATATAAGGAAATAAAGAACCTCAACACAATATTAGGAGTGTTACATTTGGCGTCGCCGGTAGGATTCCATTCGGTTTCCCTGAGAACGATTTCCAGAAGGAAGACAGCTAAGATAAAAGTTGACAGCGCACATTGTGAATAGTGAGTAAGTGATATCAACTCAGAGTGATTAGTGTTCACAACATTGAAGTTTCAACAGACAGAGTTGTACCATCTCTGGACAAGTTTCACAAGCCACAATGGAGGAAGAGATAAAGAAGTTACAGGATCAGATCAAGAATCTAGAGGCTAAAGGATCCCAAGTACCAGTTGTTTATCTGAAATCAGACCGCAAATTTCCCAAGTTCGGAGGCCGACCTGTCAAAGACGGAGATCCGGACGTCTACGAATGGATTTCCGATATGAGAGAACACATTCAGTCCACTAAATCGAAAGATGATTTCGTAGATTTCATCATGGACCATCTGACTGGATCAGCGAAAGTCAAACTTCGACCTTTACAGGAGAGACAAACTGGAAAACAAATACTGGAAATTCTTGAGACCGTGTTTGAAATCAAAGAAACAACTACCCAACTTCTTCAAAAATTTTATCAGCGAGACCAAAGACAGGATGAAACGCTCTTGTGTTAACCGAGATGGCTCAGAAAATCAACAGAAAAGAAAAGAAAGATCAAGTGAATGACATCAAGTTGACCGAACGATTCATTGATGGCATAGGAGATCAAAGTACTAGACAAGAGCTAAGGAAAGTTGTGTTAGACTCTGGCAACATTCCATTCTTTGAATTCAGAATGAAGATGCTACGCTGGATAGAGGACAATCCTAATGTGGATGCGAGCATTAAGAAAACAATGTGTTCTCCTACTCAAAGTACTGAACTAGATGAACTGAAAACTTTGGTCAAGAAACAACAAGAAATGTTAGAATGGCAGCAAGAACAGATTGACAGATTAACAAAGAAATCTGATGAGAGACTCGATAGACAATCATATTATCAACAGGAGAGAGGAAGATCAAGACAACGATTCGGCCCTAGATTTAACAGAGGACGTAATGGAAGACAGGGAAGTTTTACGAGTAACAGAGGAAGGCAGTGCTACAACTGTGGTGGATTGGGACATATGTCTGTGAACTGTCCATCTGAAAACACACCCCCTACAGGATCACGTCGTACATCCGGTAACCCAAACTGGAAACCTTCTCAGTGAGGAGTCGAGCTGTGAAGGAAGAGGACCAAGACTCAGCTGAAACCTTACACCAGAAAATCAACAGCGCCGCAGCCAAGTGTCCAGAAACTTATATAGAAATTAACGGAGTGAAAGTGAAATGTATATTAGACACTGGGGCTCAAGTTTCAACTATTTCAGAACATTTTTACAAGAAATACTTACCTGCTTCAAAACTCAGTAATACTTCAAAGATCCTTAAACTTTCCGCAGCAAATAAATTACAGATCCCATATCTTGGATACACTGAAGTTTGTTTGCGAATTCAAGATACTATGTATACAAATGTTGGAATGATTGTAGAGAGTGTGACTAACTGCAATGACCCAATTCAAGTTGTACTAGGATGTAATGTTCTTAGAAGCGTCCGAAAACATGCGTTAGAAACAACTTCACCTGTAACACATGATCCAGTGTGGGATAATGTGATGTCAGTTCTAGACTTGGAGAAAGAAGTGAAAAAAATTGGATTTGTGAAACTATCAGGTCGTCAACCAGTTAACATTCCTGCAAACTCGATGAAAGTAGTATTTGGTACAACAAGACGAAATAAGTCCACTGCGCCGTATACCGCCATAGTTCAAGCTATATCTTGTGAAAACGGATCTTTGCCGAAGAATATATTGATGGTGGATACTTTCGTTGAAATGAAAGACGGGATAGTACCTGTGAAACTGATGAATATTGGAGAAGAAGATGTGTGGTTAAGTCCAAAAAGCAGGATAGGTGTGGTTCATAGTGCAGAATTACTCCAATCATCAGAGGATGAATATAAAGTTGAAATTGTTCCTGATACAGAATTTGTGATACGACGGATTATAACACAAGATGAACAAAATCAGAGAACTACGTGTCAAGACAAAATTTCAGCATTTTCTGTGAAATTAGATGTAAATGATGTTGAATTTTCTGAAAAACAACACCAAAAATGGGAGAATCTGTTACAGAAGCATCAGGATGTGTTTGTGTTCCGTGATGAAGATATTGGTTATTCAACAACAGTAACACATTCTATTAACCTTACTGATGATACACCAATCAAGATACCTCATCGACGCATTCCCCCAAATCAAATAGAAGAAGTGAGGCAACATATTCAGCAACTATTAAATCAAGGAATAATCAGGAAAAGTCATAGTCCATACGCAGCTCCAATAGTTATTGTGAAGAAGAAAGATGGGAGTTTACGACTTTGTGTAGATTATCGTGCCTTAAATGCTAAAACCATCAAAGACGCTTACCCACTTCCCCGTATTGAGGAGACTTTAGACCTGTTACATGGAGCCAAATATTTCAGCACCATTGATCTAGCACAAGGATATCACCAAGTCGCTATCGATGAGAAAGATATACACAAAACAGCTTTTCGAGTTGGATCTGGTGGCCTATATGAATATCTGCGCATGCCCTTCGGACTTTGTAACAGCCCAGCGACGTTTCAACGCTTAATGGAAGTGTGTTTACATGAAGAAAACTTTGATATTCTTGTGTTATACTTGGATGATATTTTAGTGTTTTCTAAGACCATAGATGACCATATAGAGAGATTAGACATTGTGTTTTCAAAACTCAAACATCATGGACTGAAATTAAAACCATCCAAGTGCCATTTCTTCAGGAGACAAGTATGTTATCTAGGCCATATTGTGTCCGAGCATGGTGTGTCAACTGATCCCGCAAAGACAGAAACAATATCTTCCTGGCCTAAACCAACAACAGAGCGACAACTGCGTTCATTTCTTGGTATAGCAGGATATTACCGCCGCTTTGTTAATGGATTTGCAAAAATTGCTGCACCATTACATGCACTGTTGTCAAAGCCAAAGAAAACCAAAACAAATATGAAAACTGAGCAGTTTGTGTCATTATGGAACCATGATTGCGACAGAGCATTTGAAGAATTGAAAACCAAACTGACATCTGCTCCGGTGCTAGGATACCCCGATTTTTCTAAGGAATTCGTGTTAGAAATCGACGCTAGTTTGCAAGGCTTAGGAGCCGTCTTATCCCAAGAGCGCGACAAGAAAAATGTGGTTATTGCGTACGCATCAAGAACTCTCAGACCCACAGAGAAAAATATGGACAATTATAGCTCCATGAAATTAGAACTTTTGGCTCTAAAATGGTCTGTTACCGAAAAATTCCGAGACTATTTATTAGGATCCAAATTTGTGATTTTTACGGATAATAACCCGTTAAGTTATTTGCAGACAGCGAAACTAGGAGCAACAGAGATGAGATGGGCCAGTCAACTTGCACAGTTTGATTTTACCATTAAATACCGATCAGGCAAAGTGAATAAGAATGCAGATGCGTTAAGATCCTGAGACCATTATTCAACCAGTGACGAATACTTCAGTGATATGTGATATATTTTGTGATAAAAATTTGCATTGTGTGAAAACGTGCTCTGTGCGTATAGAACAAGCCGAATCATCCCCTGTGTTACCTGGATTTATTCCTGCAGATATGGCACCGTTACAAGAGCATGACCCCGTTTTAAGTCGTGTGTTGTACTGGTTAAAACGGCCAAACCAATTAACCAACAGTGTGATTCGCAAGGAGAAGAAAGATGTGAGAAAATTATTAAATCAGAGAAATAAGCTGTGTTTTGAAAATTCTGTGTTATTCAAAAAAATGTATGGATGAAACCAGTGAAATCAAACAGATTCTCCTTCCCCAAGTTCTTAAGGATAAAGTGTTAGAGAGTGTTCATGATCACGCCGGACATCAGGGTGTAGAAAGAACTCTAGCATTGTTACGGAAAAGATGTTTCTGGATTCGAATGGCTCAAGACGTAGAGAAGTGGTGCAAGAACTGTGAACGCTGCATGATCGCAAAAGCTCCCCTTCCCAGCATCAAACCACCAATTGGAAATCTCATTGCACATCGTCCGATGGAAATACTAGCAATGGACTACACTCTACTTGAGAAGTCATCAGATGGCCGGGAAAACGTTTTGGTGATGACGGATATATTCTCCAAATTCACGCAGGCTATACCAACCAGAGATCAGAAAGCCGTGACCGTGGCCAAAGCGCTAGTGAAAGAATGGTTTGTTCATTATGGAATACCACATCGTATACATAGTGATCAAGGACGAAATTTCGAGAGCCAAATTATACAGGAACTGTGCAAGATATATGGAATACACAAGTCAAGAACAACGCCGTACCATGCTGCTGGAAATGGACAGTGCGAACGTTTTAACCGAACCATGCATGACAGATTACGCACGCTTACTCCTGAACAGAAGAAGAGGTGGACCGAATTCCTTCCAGAACTAGTGTATGTGTATAACTCAACGGTACATTCATCCACAGGATATTCACCCTACTTTTTATTTTTTGGCCGTGAACCTACATTACCGATTGATTTTATTCTTGGAACCCATACTGGAACAGAGGCGGACATTTCTTCAGTAGACGAGTGGATCTCTAAACACAGAAAAAGATTAAGTGAAGCTATACATTCAGCAGCTATAAATACTGAGAAGAATGCTCAACGTAGGAGAGAAATCCACAATAAGAATACCAAAGAAGCACCAGTTAAGATTGGCACAAGAGTGTTAGTGAGGAATCGTGTCTTAGGAAGAAACAAAATACAGGACACATGGTCATCCGTACCTTATAAGGTGATTGCAAGACCTGGAGAAAACGTTTACTCAATTCAGCTTGCAGATGGATCAGGACCAATGCTAAATGTTACAAGGACCGAACTTTTGGATACTGGTGAAGAGGTTGGTGAGGATAGTGATAGTGACAGTGATGTGATTGTTGACCAGGCTATGGACATCACACCACAGCAAGAAACCCTTCCGATAGGAGATGAGGGTGAAGAAGATGATACTGGTGGAAACAGGGAAGACGAAGTTCCCAATGAAACAGAAGAATCCCGACCGAGGCGTTCAGGACGTCAAACTGCAGGGAAACATTCCAATCCATTTCATTTACCAAAGAGTGTCCTTGCGTCGAATCAAGAAGTACGCGCTTCTCCGACAGATGTGAAAGACTTTCGGGAACTAAGTGACGCCATAGCTAATTTGGGTGCATCTTTAGGATCGTCTTTAAGTGCAACATTAAGCCAGTCATGGGCCAATATTCGTGAACAAAAACAGTGATTTTAATTATTGCTTTTATGTGTGAAATACTGAATATAGAGACAATTGTGTTGATACATGTATTCATATTTTTGATGTTGCAGTATTAGTTTATATACATTGCTGGGAACAGTTGTGTTGAAATATGATTTTTTGATGTAGTAGTTTATATTTACATTGCTGGGGACAGCAATGTCAAAGGGGGGATATATGTAAGAGGGTGGAATTTGAATAATTATTTTATTTTGATATTTATTGAATGTTTATATAAAAAGAAATGTGTCTGTGGTTTTGGGGGATTGAACCGGGTGCCTTTGGTGTGTGGGGTTGTGACTTATACCACTAGGCTAAGTCAGATTTATATTTATAGCATATCTTTATTATCGAAAGTACATTTAGGTTTTTGGTTAATTATTTTGTGATGTCATAGAAAGAATAGCATTCTGGGTAATTCTTGCCTAGCTCATTTTCATTGTCTAAGAGAAAGGCAAAGAGAGAAGTCAAGAAATTTAACATTCACAGTGTGTCCTTGCTTAGGTATGTGTATTTGTTAGTTTCTTTGCTTATTGCAATGATAGTGTGTGTTTAAACAAGTTTTATTATTTATTTAATATTGAGATATATAATTTTGTAAAGTTTTTGAATGAGAATAGACAAACCTGTATTTATATGTATTAGACAAAGGAAAAGGGTAATACGATAGATAAATGAATGTAATAAAGAGTATTGGGAGTGTATAATTTCGATATTTACATTGTATATTAAAAGTGTGATAAATAGATTTTTATTTGAATTTTTAGGATCTGTCAACATCTATGTATATAAGGAAATAAAGAACCTCAACACAATATTAGGAGTGTTACAATATGATCTTGCACACAGACATGTTGTGCTACCCTACTTAGTGTGCAAATCAAACACGTCTGTCATTCATACAGAGTTAATACAACTTTACATCATGTTGTACACCCCAACCATAGTAATTCCAACATCATTGATTAATGATAGTAAATCTAAGAAAGTAAAAATGAAACATTGTTTTACCAGTTTCTACAAAAAACCCCTCCGTTTTCGATAGCCCATGCTGTCACTGCATGATCTGCAACAGTGTGTGGTTTGCGCATTTGCGATGGTATAACAGTATGACACAGGAAAACATTCTGCTATGATCGATGATTTTTAATATATGTGTCTGAATTTCAGTTTATGTTGTTTCCTTTTTCATTGGATATTTCTTGCCAGTGTAGTGGGTCACGTCATAATATTTTTGATTATAACTAGATTCTACAAATCCTTCTGTCTAAATTAACATGTTCAGATGAAATACTTGAATGGGATGAAGTATGAATACTACTCTCGGCCTTACATAAACACTGTCACTGTGTGTAGTGATGACCGTAACAATAGAAATCATAAAATAATATGGCGGTAGTCAGAGAGATAAGGGAAATAATCTATCTTTTGGAATTCATTCCAGCTTCATGTGCGGATCCAGAAAATTTTTCCAGGGGGAGGGGGGGTCCGAAGGATAATTGTGTTTGCCAGGGGGGGTCCAAGGCATATTTTCGATAATTTTACTATGTAAATTTAATAAATTTTCATTTTCCAGGGGGGTCAGGACCCCCCCCCCCCGACCCCCCCCCCCCCTCTAGATCCGCGCATGAGCTTTAATGACACAAAATAAACAACTTAAGTTTTAAATTTCTAATTCCTCTTTTTTTTCTTCTACAGTGAAATCAAGGAAGAATCACTGATGCCAGTTACTGTAGGTTAATTGGATATAGATGCTATAATTTCATTTTATTGCTTGCAGAAACAACATTGTACTTTAACTACATGTATGTGTCATCCAGTCTTATTTTTACATTTAGCATTGCCTTAAAACTTAGAAGATATCTAAGAAACAAAGACTATTATGTACCAAGTGTTTTGTTTTTTTTCATTTCACTTAAACATGTTGAACAAATACTTTTAAAAAACTATCATGTAAGCTTGCTGTTTATTAAAACCTATGAACAATCTCATTATTAGGACCATTGAAAATATGTTTACATAGATTTATTATTGTTTTTATTAACTGCAATATTAAGACTTGTACAAAAATATAATTTATAAAAACTGTTACATCCAAAGAAAAATTGTGACTGATTTAAAAACAATATTCACAATATTTTGTGTGTAGATTAGGCAAATTTTTAGTGTTTTATGCACTCTACCTTAATCTTATAATTTTATTTTATTGCTTGCAGAAACAACATTATACTTTTAACTACATGCATCATTTCATTCAGTCTTATTTTTACAGTTAACATTGCCACAAAAATAAGATATCTAAGAAACAAAGACTATTATGTAGAAAGTGATTTTTATCATTTCTTTTAAATATTTTGAACAAATAATTGAAAAAATCTATTATGTAAACTTGCTGTTTA
The DNA here is from genome assembly GCA_020458035.1 of Magallana ariakensis. Taxonomy (NCBI): domain Eukaryota; kingdom Metazoa; phylum Mollusca; class Bivalvia; order Ostreida; family Ostreidae; genus Magallana; species Magallana ariakensis. Next base: position 40,113,356 of record CM035820.1, read on the forward strand.
TTAAAACTTATATATTCCTTATATATTCCCATTGAATATTAGAATCATAGATAATATGTTTATAAAAACTTGTGTTGTTTTTATTAACTGCAATATTGAAACATGTACAAAAATATCATTTATAAAAACTGTTACATCCAAATAAAAATTGCGACTGAATTACAATCAATATTTACAATATTTTGTTTGTACAATATGTAGATTAGGCAACTTTTCACTATTTTATGCACTTTACCTTATTCCCATGTTAAGTACAGATATGCTGCGCTAGTGAACAAGTCTAATACACAGCGCTTCGTCTGCTTCTACCGTGTAACAATATGCTTGTTCACTAATACTTTGTACGAACATTATTTAACTCTAATACCTATTCATTTTGTTCTTAATTATATTGGTTAAAGATGAAGACACATTCAACTATTCTTTGATTTAGCTTTCATTTAAATGATAGTGTGTAAAATCAGAAAGCGAAATATAATCCAACCTTTAGACCGATTTGAACGGTACTTGTAAATTCGTATTTCATTTATAACAAATTCAGTTACGCATGTTTATATCTGTTATTAACTGCTGATACCCTAATGAATTCACACGCCAGACTTCAAAACCACACCCTACCTGACCATCCCGTCTTATGAATTATAGTCTGTCCCAAGTTATTGCTTCCATCTATTTTTGATGAAATACACATACCTGTGAAAGAAATGCTGTTGAAATCGATAAAAGGGAAAATATCCAAGATATCTTCATTGACAAATTATCATTTTTCACTCATAAAAGTTTACAGGAACGAAAACAAATTTCTTACGGAGATTTATAATGGGAAATATTTACATCTTTTCTCCATTCGGAAGCACTCGGGACACCTCGCACAATTTTTCAACGTTATCATTCGGGCTTAATAATGGCAGATGCAGTTGCTAAATTCACGCAGACTTTTTATTTTGGGATGTGTATTGAATCCTGAAGGGTAGAGGTGGCGTTTCAAATCAGATAATCTGGACATTTTTCATTATATGGATGAACGAAGTTTGAGCACAAATTTATTTATGATTATCGAAATATCAAGCGAAAAGTGGTGGAAGCAAAAACTCGGGACTGTATAATTCGGCCAACACAAAATAGTGTGAAAGTGTTAGAAGTCTTCTTACGAGCTGAACAAGACAGAAATCGAACTTAAATGCATTCAACAAGCAATATGTACAAAAGTAACATCAGTTTTAAAACAAATATCTCTAAGCGTTTCAGAAAAATAACAGTTAAAAAGAAAAGTCCCATATCCCACGCGGTAGGTGCTGGCACGATACAAAAACCCCAATGCCGATGCCTACTAACCTGGAAGAAATCGAAGGATTCAGTGATTATTTTAGGAAATATATAAACTTTGAATTCAAATTTCAACAATGTTTTTTTCTTTGATCCAGGGCGTAGAAAATTGTATACATCATGTGAAAGTCGTACTTTTAATTATTTTCTTTCTATCCTTTCCTTTTTTGTTTGCTGTAAGTATTAGGTGTCGAATCGGACTGTTCTTCAACAAAACGGCGATAACGTGGTAAATGGTTTGTAGTACATCACGTTATTTGACTACGTACTTACAATTTTTATAACTTCGAATTTTCTCTAGCATTATTGTATTAAAAACTTCTCCTGACGTTTCAAAACTGTTTGGCCACCCAAATAACAATCTGTAGAATAATAAAGGGGTCTTTAGAGGCCATTTCTTGAAACTTTGACTTTATGTAACTTATGGAACGAATAATATATTGCAAATAATTATAATGCAAAAGTCATGCAGAATTTATTTCTAAACATACTATCTTCAAAACTGTCATAGCGACTCTAATTAAGGACTTACCTGATTAGCACGCGGTTTCTCGAAAATTATCCAACCGATCTCAACCATTTTTTCCAAAGATGATTAGACGTGATCTGAACTTTATACGTTTTTGAAATTTTTGACGTCGTCACTTCCTGTGCCGATTTATCGGTGATTTTGTAATTTTTCACGACCCATTTTGTGCACACATAAACTCAGAAACTATCACAGATATGATTATGAAATTTTCAGGATAGGTAGGCCATAGTTTGAAGTTTTGCCTATTGTAATTTGTTTTACGTCAGTGGCGCAAATTCTTGACGCTTGCCTATAGGCACGGAAATTGGGTACAAATTTTGAATCAAAATTTTAATACGTTTTGATCTGTATCTTTTTATGAGTTGGTATTTTGTTAAGTCATATATAATAACACAAATGGTAGAGTATGAAAAGTTCTTCCCAACGAAATCAAGAAAAAGGGGCTGGTTCCTTTAGTTAGGGGCCAAGAGACTCATAAAGTTTATTTCAAATAACTTAAAAACGATAAAGATTTTGTAATGCATTATAGAAGCAAAGTTATTGATCGTAACTATCTATTGAAAAAACTCATTGCCACATGCACCCATTTATGACGTAATTAGGAATTTTTCGGGGCCAAAGTCCTTAAGTTTTGATGCAATATATCTAGAAAAGGAGACATAGTTAGTTGAGCAATGTAGAGGAAAAAAATGTTTGTATTGATGGTATTAATCAATTCCCGTAATCGAAACATCAATGTTTATTCCCATTAAGGATCTACAGGGCTGGCCCCTAAAATATTCAATCATTTGTATCTTAGAAATGAACAACAACTTTAGATGGGTGTAAGAACAAAAAATGTTAATATTCTTAAGACCTTTCCAAGGAAATCAAGAAAAAAGTACTGGCTCCTTTTATTAGGGATCAAGACACTCGTAAACTCTATTGCAAATAACTTAAAAACGATAAAGATTTTGTAATGCATTATAGAAGTAAAGTTGTTTATCGTAATAATATCTCTCAAACTCAGTGCCACACCCATTTATTACGTAAAAAAGGCATGGTTAATTCTGAAATTGTATCGACTATTTATGGTATCATTGAAAAAAAGAAATCGCACGGAAGACCTACTCGTTACTCGTAACGAGATCGTATCTAGTTTACTTGTACTGTTTACAAACAGAAGGAGGGACAGATAGACACACATGAGTTAAACAGTATGCCCCCATCTCCTTCAAAGTGGGGGTATAATTGTCATGATTATGATATTATTTCAGAAAGTGCAAATTCCTTAAACATGTCAGTATAACTTACGATATCTCTTAAAATAGGCTCGCTACAGGACTTCTTTGCTTTTCTCTGTGATGAGGGTGTTTTAAGTTCTGAGATCACATCAAAAGGCACGGAGAAGCTCAGAAGATAGGCGAAATCTTTGCATATGGACGTCCGAAAAAGACGAGTGGAACACCGTGTCAAAGATGATGGTAACCAGACCTAAATAAAAAAGACATGTCAATACAATATTCAAATAAGACAGAACGTACAATGCATATTGACCAAGTAGCCTAAAACATACAGTTCTTTTCTAACAGAAGGAAGAATCGAGACGAAAGACATTATTAAGTATAAAGAGAGCGAGGTTTACCAGCTGGCCTGGGACACTTTTGACAGACAGGACAGAGAGGATCAGGAGGGACACATCCCTGAGAAGGATTTCCTAGTTTGCAGAAATTTCCTGATCCTGAACACCCTGATCAGGAATGGGCAACGAGCTGGTTCTGTTGCCAATTTCACAATGGGGGCACTAAGAAAAGCCGAAAAGCAGGACGACGAGCACGTCGTCACTGTAAGTGTTTAAATATTCTTTCTTCGCTTTCAAATAACATGCTATTATTCTGCAAAATGTCTTTGAACCTTAACATTCATCGTTTCGTTTTTAGATATCCAAACACAAGACAGGACACATCACACCCGTCACTCTCTTCTTTTCCCCTGAGTTGTGGAGATACTTAAGTATCTTCACAACAATGATGAGAAGAAGACTCCCCGGTTACTTTTCGGAGTTGGGGAGGGAAGAGAGTGCGGTGTTCGTCACCTACCCGATGGGACCATCAGGACATCCAGGTCCAATGACCACGTCACTCGTCAACAAATCAGTACAGTCAATATGAAAGGCTGCTGGAGTGAAAAAAAAGCTGTCGGTCACCAACTTACGAAAGGCAGCAGCTACCAAAGTAAGACTGCATTATTACATTAAAATTATTTTAAACACTAATGCATTCTTTTCAAATAGACAAGGGGCTCGATGGCCTTACCTGAGTATATGGAGATTCTGTTCTTTATATTTATGTTATTATTGGTAGGCAGTCAATACAAACTATATTTCTATTTCCAGGTCAGGTCCAAGTTCCCCTGGGCTAGAGACGCTTTAGCTCAACAGATGACACACCGTGCTTCAACGCAAGATCAATATTATTTGTTAAAACAAAAGAAGCAGGAGAGTGCCAAGATTGTGAAGCTCATCGAAAAATGCATGACTGAGGATGAGGTACAACTGACGCATTTTATTTTACTAGATTTAATCTCTCTGTGAAACTCTGAACTCAGAAAGTTAATGTGTTTCTTTTTCTTTGTAGTCAGCATTGGAAGTTTGCCAGGGTCCTGGACCCATCATTGAGGAGATAGAAGAGGAGAAGGTGACTCCAGCTATCACTTCTCCCCCTGAAGAGGCCACCCCTCGAGATCCCATTCACAACATGACTGACCCAACTCCTCCAGGCCCATCGACACCTCAAGGCACCCTGACACCTCCAGGCCTCCTGACACCCCCAGGCCTCCTGACATCACATGTAGACCTGGTAAGTGTTTACTCATTGTATTATAATGTAAATATTTTTTTTTAACATAACACTATGTCAATAGAATATGAATGTTCTGTCTAATGGTATGGTTGTATTGTAACATGAAAAGTATTATACCTTGGTATGGCTAAAATTTTCGTTTTTGCACAGGAGCATAAGAGACGGTTGTTCACGAACAGAGAGAGCCTTACCATCCTCCGGCTCTGCTCCTCGCTGATCAGCCATCCTGGAGGCTTCACTGCAGCTGCCGTAATGAAGGCCCTTTACTCGGAGGAAGTGGGGGAAGAACTGGTGAGGAGGATTAGAATCCTGCACCCGGATTCTTATAGGAAACGGTTGACAGACCGAGTACGAACTGAAAAAAGAAAAATGAAATTAAATAAATAAACTTGGATTAATTTGGTAACTGTGTTTGCTTCAATTGAATTTGATTTAATATATCAAAGCTTGATCTACTAGTTTTCTTTCTGGTGCTAAAATACAAGTGTCCAGGTTTTCAGGATATGCTTTGAGTAAAAACTGTATACACCATACATATCAAAATAGCTACAAAATTAAACATACTAGTGTTACTGTGTGATATTAGTGTAAATACTTCAATCATAGGTATTTGCAAGGTCTACTGAAATTTTGCAGCTTAATCTTTGAACCATTTTGTCCATTGCGCGATAACTTTGGATAAAATATCAATGTTAAATATAACCTATATAAATTTGCAGCTTAATCTTAAAACTACTTTGTCCATTGTGTGATAACTTTGGACTATATTATGTTTAAATGAATAATTCATTGAGAGAAAAAAGTTTGTCAACAAAATATCATCTGATCTCTGCGAGCCCGCAGTATGTCAGTGTTTACAGATATATATGCTAGCTGTTCAATAAAAAAGCTATATCCTAGAGTATTGGAGCTTATTTTGTAAATAAAGACGCCATTTTGAAAATGTAAACATCTCGACTTCAATGTATTTTCATTTAAGGTCATTGCTGTCAACCATTAACAATTTTAACTTCATCTTGAAATTTACATGCTATTCAAATTGTCACTTCACAATATTAGATTAAATATGTGTTGTATTTTAGGAATTCTACTTTTATATCCTGTGCATTGTATACTATAGAAAAGAGCTTTTGTGTGCATTGTGAATATAATAACATATTGACCATTAAAGGCCTGCAGATCTCTTACTATGAAAAGTCAACAATTTTTTGCCCCTGGAGCTTAGGTATAGATAATCTGAGATTCCCCCGACTTTTGAACCCAATCGGCCCATTTTCTTGAATGAATGATTTTCATGCATCAAATAATAAACGGGAGTAACAGTCAGAGGAGTCTCAGATTAGGGTTTAGACTTCAAAATGAAACTTAAAAAATAGGGTATATTTTTTTAAAGAAATTCCCAATGTATCCATATGATCTTGCACACAGACATGTTGTGCTACCCTACTTAGTGTGCAAATCAAACACGTCTGTCATTCATACAGAGTTAATACAACTTTACATCATGTTGTACACCCCAACCATAGTAATTCCAACATCATTGATTAATGATAGTAAATCTAAGAAAGTAAAAATGAAACATTGTTTTACCAGTTTCTACAAAAAACCCCTCCGTTTTCGATAGCCCATGCTGTCACTGCATGATCTGCAACAGTGTGTGGTTTGCGCATTTGCGATGGTATAACAGTATGACACAGGAAAACATTCTGCTATGATCGATGATTTTTAATATATGTGTCTGAATTTCAGTTTATGTTGTTTCCTTTTTCATTGGATATTTCTTGCCAGTGTAGTGGGTCACGTCATAATATTTTTGATTATAACTAGATTCTACAAATCCTTCTGTCTAAATTAACATGTTCAGATGAAATACTTGAATGGGATGAAGTATGAATACTACTCTCGGCCTTACATAAACACTGTCACTGTGTGTAGTGATGACCGTAACAATAGAAATCATAAAATAATATGGCGGTAGTCAGAGAGATAAGGGAAATAATCTATCTTTTGGAATTCATTCCAGCTTCATGTGCGGATCCAGAAAATTTTTCCAGGGGGAGGGGGGGGTCCGAAGGATAATTGTGTTTGCCAGGGGGGGTCCAAGGCATATTTTCGATAATTTTACTATGTAAATTTAATAAATTTTCATTTTCCAGGGGGGTCAGGACCCCCCCCCCCCCCGACCCCCCCCCTCTAGATCCGCGCATGAGCTTTAATGACACAAAATAAACAACTTAAGTTTTAAATTTCTAATTCCTCTTTTTTTTCTTCTACAGTGAAATCCAGGAAGAATCACTGATGCCAGTTACTGTAGGTTAATTGGATATAGATGCTATAATTTCATTTTATTGCTTGCAGAAACAACATTGTACTTTAACTACATGTATGTGTCATCCAGTCTTATTTTTACATTTAGCATTGCCTTAAAACTTAGAAGATATCTAAGAAACAAAGACTATTATGTACCAAGTGTTTTGTTTTTTTTCATTTCACTTAAACATGTTGAACAAATACTTTTAAAAAACTATCATGTAAGCTTGCTGTTTATTAAAACCTATGAACAATCTCATTATTAGGACCATTGAAAATATGTTTACATAGATTTATTATTGTTTTTATTAACTGCAATATTAAGACTTGTACAAAAATATAATTTATAAAAACTGTTACATCCAAAGAAAAATTGTGACTGATTTAAAAACAATATTCACAATATTTTGTGTGTAGATTAGGCAAATTTTTAGTGTTTTATGCACTCTACCTTAATCTTATAATTTTATTTTATTGCTTGCAGAAACAACATTATACTTTTAACTACATGCATCATTTCATTCAGTCTTATTTTTACAGTTAACATTGCCACAAAAATAAGATATCTAAGAAACAAAGACTATTATGTAGAAAGTGATTTTTATCATTTCTTTTAAATATTTTGAACAAATAATTGAAAAAATTTATTATGTAAACTTGCTGTTTATTAAAACTTATATATTCCTTATATATTCCCATTGAATATTAGAATCATAGATAATATGTTTATAAAAACTTGTGTTGTTTTTATTAACTGCAATATTGAAACATGTACAAAAATATCATTTATAAAAACTGTTACATCCAAATAAAAATTGCGACTGAATTACAATCAATATTTACAATATTTTGTTTGTACAATATGTAGATTAGGCAACTTTTCACTATTTTATGCACTTTACCTTATTCCCATGTTAAGTACAGATATGCTGCGCTAGTGAACAAGTCTAATACACAGCGCTTTGTCTGCTTCTACCGTGTAACAATATGCTTGTTCACTAATACTTTGTACGAACATTATTTAACTCTAATACCTATTCATTTTGTTCTTAATTATATTGGTTAAAGATGAAGACACATTCAACTATTCTTTGATTTAGCTTTCATTTAAATGATAGTGTGTAAAATCAGAAAGCGAAATATAATCCAACCTTTAGACCGATTTGAACGGTACTTGTAAATTCGTATTTCATTTATAACAAATTCAGTTACGCATGTTTATATCTGTTATTAACTGCTGATACCCTAATGAATTCACACGCCAGACTTCAAAACCACACCCTACCTGACCATCCCGTCTTATGAATTATAGTCTGTCCCAAGTTATTGCTTCCATCTATTTTTGATGAAATACACATACCTGTGAAAGAAATGCTGTTGAAATCGATAAAAGGGAAAATATCCAAGATATCTTCATTGACAAATTATCATTTTTCACTCATAAAAGTTTACAGGAACGAAAACAAATTTCTTACGGAGATTTATAATGGGAAATATTTACATCTTTTCTCCATTCGGAAGCACTCGGGACACCTCGCACAATTTTTCAACGTTATCATTCGGGCTTAATAATGGCAGATGCAATTGCTAAATTCACGCAGACTTTTTATTTTGGGATGTGTATTGAATCCTGAAGGGTAGAGGGGGCGTTTCAAAACAGATAATCTGGACATTTTTCATTATATGGATGAACGAAGTTTGAGCACAAATTTATTTATGATTATCGAAATATCAAGCGAAAAGTGGTGGAAGCAAAAACTCGGGACTGTATAATTCGGCCAACACAAAATAGTGTGAAAGTGTTAGAAGTCTTCTTACGAGCTGAACAAGACAGAAATCGAACTTAAATGCATTCAACAAGCAATATGTACAAAAGTAACATCAGTTTTAAAACAAATATCTCTAAGCGTTTCAGAAAAATAACAGTTAAAAAGAAAAGTCCCATATCCCACGCGGTAGGTGCTGGCACGATACAAAAACCCCAATGCCGATGCCTACTAACCTGGAAGAAATCGAAGGATTCAGTGATTATTTTAGGAAATATATAAACTTTGAATTCAAATTTCAACAATGTTTTTTTCTTTGATCCAGGGCGTAGAAAATTGTATACATCATGTGAAAGTCGTACTTTTAATTATTTTCTTTCTATCCTTTCCTTTTTTGTTTGCTGTAAGTATTAGGTGTCGAATCGGACTGTTCTTCAACAAAACGGCGATAACGTGGTAAATGGTTTGTAGTACATCACGTTATTTGACTACGTACTTACAATTTTTATAACTTCGAATTTTCTCTAGCATTATTGTATTAAAAACTTCTCCTGACGTTTCAAAACTGTTTGGCCACCCAAATAACAATCTGTAGAATAATAAAGGGGTCTTTAGAGGCCATTTCTTGAAACTTTGACTTTATGTAACTTATGGAACGAATAATATATTGCAAATAATTATAATGCAAAAGTCGTGCAGAATTTATTTCTAAACATACTATCTTCAAAACTGTCATAGCGACTCTAATTAAGGACTTACCTGATTAGCACGCGGTTTCTCGAAAATTATCCAACCGATCTCAACCATTTTTTCCAAAGATGATTAGACGTGATCTGAACTTTATACGTTTTTGAAATTTTTGACGTCGTCACTTCCTGTGCCGATTTATCGGTGATTTTGTAATTTTTCACGACCCATTTTGTGCACACATAAACTCAGAAACTATCACAGATATGATTATGAAATTTTCAGGATAGGTAGGCCATAGTTTGAAGTTTTGCCTATTGTAATTTGTTTTACGTCAGTGGCGCAAATTCTTGACGCTTGCCTATAGGCACGGAAATTGGGTACAAATTTTGAATCAAAATTTTAATACGTTTTGATCTGTATCTTTTTATGAGTTGGTATTTTGTTAAGTCATATATAATAACACAAATGGTAGAGTATGAAAAGTTCTTCCCAACGAAATCAAGAAAAAGGGGCTGGTTCCTTTAGTTAGGGGCCAAGAGACTCATAAAGTTTATTTCAAATAACTTAAAAACGATAAAGATTTTGTAATGCATTATAGAAGCAAAGTTATTGATCGTAACTATCTATTGAAAAAACTCATTGCCACATGCACCCATTTATGACGTAATTAGGAATTTTTCGGGGCCAAAGTCCTTAAGTTTTGATGCAATATATCTAGAAAAGGAGACATAGTTAGTTGAGCAATGTAGAGGAAAAAAATGTTTGTATTGATGGTATTAATCAATTCCCGTAATCGAAACATCAATGTTTATTCCCATTAAGGATCTACAGGGCTGGCCCCTAAAATATTCAATCATTTGTATCTTAGAAATGAACAACAACTTTAGATGGGTGTAAGAACAAAAAATGTTAATATTCTTAAGACCTTTCCAAGGAAATCAAGAAAAAAGTACTGGCTCCTTTAATTAGGGATCAAGACACTCGTAAACTCTATTGCAAATAACTTAAAAACGATAAAGATTTTGTAATGCATTATAGAAGCAAAGTTGTTTATCGTAACAATATCTCTCAAACTCAGTGCCACACCCATTTATTACGTAAAAAAGGCATGGTTAATTCTGAAATTGTTTCGACTATTTATGGTATCATTGAAAAAAAGAAATCGCACGGAAGACCTACTCGTTACTCGTAACGAGATCGTATCTAGTTTACTTGTACTGTTTACAAACAGAAGGAGGGACAGATAGACACACATGAGTTAAACAGTATGCCCCCATCTCCTTCAAAGTGGGGGTATAATTGTCATGATTATGATATTATTTCAGAAAGTGCAAATTCCTTAAACATGTCAGTATAACTTACGATATCTCTTAAAATAGGCTCGCTACAGGACGTCTTTGCTTTTCTCAGTGATGAGGGTGTTTTAAGTTCTGAGATCACATCTAAAAGGGACGGAGAAGCTCAGAAGATAGGCGAAATCTTTGCATATGGACGTCCGAAAAAGACGAGTGGAACACCGTGTCAAAGATGATGGTAACCAGACCTAAATAAAAAAGACATGTCAATACAATATTCAAATAAGACAGAACGTACAATGCATATTGACCAAGTAGCATAAAACATACAGTTCTTTTCTAACAGAAGGAAGAATCGAGACGAAAGACATTATTAAGTATAAAGAGAGCGAGGTTTACCAGCTGGCCTGGGACACTTTTGACAGACAGGACAGAGAGGATCAGGAGGGACACATCCCTGAGAAGGATTTCCTAGTTTGCAGAAATTTCCTGATCCTGAACACCCTGATCAGGAATGGGCAACGAGCTGGTTCTGTTGCCAATTTCACAATGGGGGCACTAAGAAAAGCCGAAAAGCAGGACGACGAGCACGTCGTCACTGTAAGTGTTTAAATATTCTTTCTTCGCTTTCAAATAACATGCTATTATTCTGCAAAATGTCTTTGAACCTTAACATTCATCGTTTCGTTTTTAGATATCCAAACACAAGACAGGACACATCACACCCGTCACTCTCTTCTTTTCCCCTGAGTTGTGGAGATACTTAAGTATCTTCACAACAATGATGAGAAGAAGACTCCCCGGTTACTTTTCGGAGTTGGGGAGGGAAGAGAGTGCGGTGTTCGTCACCTACCCGATGGGACCATCAGGACATCCAGGTCCAATGACCACGTCACTCGTCAACAAATCAGTACAGTCAATATGAAAGGCTGCTGGAGTGAAAAAAAAGCTGTCGGTCACCAACTTACGAAAGGCAGCAGCTACCAAAGTAAGACTGCATTATTACATTAAAATTATTTTAAACACTAATGCATTCTTTTCAAATAGACAAGGGGCTCGATGGCCTTACCTGAGTATATGGAGATTCTGTTCTTTATATTTATGTTATTATTGGTAGGCAGTCAATACAAACTATATTTCTATTTCCAGGTCAGGTCCAAGTTCCCCTGGGCTAGAGACGCTTTAGCTCAACAGATGACACACCGTGCTTCAACGCAAGATCAATATTATTTGTTAAAACAAAAGAAGCAGGAGAGTGCCAAGATTGTGAAGCTCATCGAAAAATGCATGACTGAGGATGAGGTACAACTGACGCATTTTATTTTACTAGATTTAATCTCTCTGTGAAACTCTGAACTCAGAAAGTTAATGTGTTTCTTTTTCTTTGTAGTCAGCATTGGAAGTTTGCCAGGGTCCTGGACCCATCATTGAGGAGATAGAAGAGGAGAAGGTGACTCCAGCTATCACTTCTCCCCCTGAAGAGGCCACCCCTCGAGATCCCATTCACAACATGACTGACCCAACTCCTCCAGTACCATCGACACCTCAAGGCACCCTGACACCTCCAGGCCTCCTGACACCCCCAGGCCTCCTGACATCACATGTAGACCTGGTAAGTGTTTACTCATTGTATTATAATGTAAATATTTTTTTTTAACATAACACTATGTCAATAGAATATGAATGTTCTGTCTAATGGTATGGTTGTATTGTAACATGAAAAGTATTATACCTTGGTATGGCTAAAATTTTCGTTTTTGCACAGGAGCATAAGAGACGGTTGTTCACGAACAGAGAGAGCCTTACCATCCTCCGGCTCTGCTCCTCGCTGATCAGCCATCCTGGAGGCTTCACTGCAGCTGCCGTAATGAAGGCCCTTTACTCGGAGGAAGTGGGGGAAGAACTGGTGAGGAGGATTAGAATCCTGCACCCGGATTCTTATAGGAAACGGTTGACAGACCGAGTACGAACTGAAAAAAGAAAAATGAAATTAAATAAACTTGGATTAATATGGTAACTGTGTTTGCTTCAATTGAATTTGATTTAATATATCAAAGCTTGATCTACTAGTTTTCTTTCTGGTGCTAAAATACAAGTGTCCAGGTTTTCAGGATATGCTTTGAGTAAAAACTGTATACACCATACATATCAAAATAGCTACAAAATTAAACATACTAGTGTTACTGTGTGATATTAGTGTAAATACTTCAATCATAGGTATTTGCAAGGTCTACTGAAATTTTGCAGCTTAATCTTTGAACCATTTTGTCCATTGCGCGATAACTTTGGATAAAATATCAATGTTAAATATAACCTATATAAATTTGCAGCTTAATCTTAAAACTACTTTGTCCATTGTGTGATAACTTTGGACAATATTATGTTTAAATGAATAATTCATTGAGAGAAAAAAGTTTGTCAACAAAATATCATCTGATCTCTGCGAGCCCGCAGTATGTCAGTGTTTACAGATATATATGCTAGCTGTTCAATAAAAAAGCTATATCCTAGAGTATTGGAGCTTATTTTGTAAATAAAGACGCCATTTTGAAAATGTAAACATCTCGACTTCCTTTACCTCCTTGTTTTTGTACGTGCTGTAAAGAAATCCCTGGCTTTCCGAATGTTGTATGGGTGATGAATGATGAACCGAATCATATACTCAAAGTGAAATCCCAAACTAAATCATTGGGAATCACTTTAGAAGCACAAAACTCGGCCCTGTTATCTGTCAGAACCCAGCTTGTCAAATTCCACTTCCGTGCGCGTGCGCAGTCTACCGTTGGAGATACCTACTTGTTTTTGTACGAGTTGTAAAGAAATCCCTGGCTTTCCTGATGTTGTATGAGTGATGATTGATGATCCGAATCATATACTCAAAGTGAAATCCCAAACTCGGCCCTGTTATCTGCCAGAATCCAGCTGTCAAATTCCACTTCCGTGCGCATGCGCGGTCTACCGTTGGAGATTCCGATCCCGATTCCAATCTCGATTGAAAATGTTTTCAAGGTGAAATGGATTTTACTTGTGTTTTTGGATTAATGCAGAGCAATGTAATGTTTGTTTGGGACAAATAATTGTGAGTATATGTTCTATATACAGTATTATATTGACTTGTTAATTTTTAACATTGTAATTGATGTTAAATACGTTTATTTGATATTAAGTGCATTGTGTACATTACATGTAGGTCATATATAATATACTGTTTTACCACGCTGTGTGGTAGATGCATTAGATGCCTCTAAAAGGAGAATAGTACGTCTGTCAGATGAAACTGGAGAAATAGAATTAAAACTCTGGGGAGACAAGGCAAATATGATTCATACATCAAACGAGACAGTAATCATCACATGTGTCTGTGTTGATATTTATTTGAGCAGACTTTCCCTGAACACAACCATGTCTACAACAATCCAGGTACCTGGTATTCTCAACACCTTCTAGATTCCATTGTCTTGTTCTTTACTTTTCTTTTGATACTGTAAACATTATAATATCTCTTTGAAACTTTGCAAAAGTGCAATGGATCAATTCTCTAATAAAACATTATATTATTCATTTCTAGCAAAACACATGCAAACCAACCTTTTTTATTTTTCAAAATCAAATAACAGCATTCCAAGAAAATTGGTAATAATTTATACCGTTCCTTTACAAATTAAGGCATTTCTATGAACTTAAAAATATATTAAATTTAATATTTTAGGTCTCTGATCAGCAAACCTCTGTGACAGGGGTTGTAGAAGCAGCAAACTTTGACAAGTGTGTAATATGAACATAGTTACGGTATTTTACTTGCCTCAAACTTTCTCTGAAACACACTACCCACCTCGGAAATTGAAGCATGTTAAAATTCACGTCGAGCTCGAGAGTCGCCATTTTTAAATGTAAACAAACTGCATCACTTTACTTTACGGGGCTGGTGAGGGAGTTTAAAGGTAAAGTGATGTCTGTAGTAAAATGTCCAAGGAATTTTTTGGAATCAAATATTTGTATAGAATGTGTTAGGAAATAAGGTTAATTAGTCCAAAACTGCAATTTATAGTGCACGGAAAATTGCAGTTTTTTTTACTAGGCAGGCAATGTAGCTCCCAGGTGGTCCATCCGATTTTTTCAGACTGGGAGCTACAGACCTGCAGCTACTTTAATATGAAGATTATGGGGAAAAAAATTAACAATTGCGATAGTTTTCATTTAATGTACAATTTATACATTTAATAGAACATGTAAAACTTCATGATATATTCCCATAATCAAAAAGATTGAATATTTATTTAAAAATTTTCTCTCCAACATCATAACAGACATTAGTTAATAGTTAACACTTACATCATTTTTTTTTCATACCATAACACATTTCAAAATTTTATAGTAGAAAAATTGTTTTTAATAGCTATCATATTTTTAAATTATGAATATCATTATTCTAAATATACTCGTTGTATGTATATAATAATCAAAGTACTGTATAATATTAAAACAAATCCTTATATTGTTATTTCAGTGATGAATTATCTGTTCTCATCAATGACCAGCTGTTCACCCTTCCCCAAACACTGATGGACAGAATATTTCCTCTTGGAGTTTTTACTTCTGATATCACAGTCAGTGCTGTTGTCAGGGGAAAAACTATCCTAAGCATGTATGCATTTATTGATATGATTACACACTATTCCATTGTGTTGTAGTGGCTATTTCTGAAAGCTGTTAATTTACTTAAACATCATTAAGTAATTTGATAATTGATATATCATCTTCCTTCTAAATAGCATTCACATCCAGGGAGAGGATCTTGATTAATCAACAAGCAACCAAACAAAAAAGATGAAAGAATTACCTTTAACAGTGTTTAATAACAAAATAAAAGGGATCATTCAGAAACAGGTACAATTACATATTTTAAAATAGATGATATGTATTTTTAGGTGACCTAAGTCTCTCAGTTGACCTATTTCAATTGGTCTTCGTCCGTTGTCCTGCTTTGTACGTCATCCATCTAAGTTAACAATTTCAAATTTACATAATGTTTGTTAACTGCCAATTGTTACAAGTTTTGATGTGAAGCATCTCTAATAAAAAGAATTTAAATTGTAAAATTCATGGATTAACAACTCCCAGGACCTCATAGGCGTGGCCAAATGTGCCAGAAAAAGGCCAAATTATCAAAAATCTTCTCTACTTCCACACATGTTAGGTTAAAACTAAAAACATGGTTATGATGTCCATGAAGCTCTCTACTGATATTGTGAAATTTATGGCCCCTGGATCAGAGGTTCAGACCCTAGTGTGGGGTCAATATGGCCATATTGTAAAAATGTATTTAGTTTTTACAAATCTTCTTTTTTAATCCCATATATAATTGATTAAAACTGAATGCATGGTTATGAAGTCCTCTCCCTAAATTGTAAAATACATAACCCCTGGTACAGGTATAGGCCCTTTGGTGAGGCCAATATAGCCATATTGAAAAAAATTGTTTTAAATCTTGAAAAAAAATTCTTCTCCATTCCCATATATAATTGAGAAAAACAAAATGCATGGTTATGATGTACATGAAGTCCTCTCCCTAAATTTCTGAAATTTATGCTCATGATGGCTCAGGTGGGTCATATGATCAGGCCCTAGGACGAGGCCAATATGGCCATATAGTGAAAAGGAATTACATATTAGAAAATTGTCTACTCTACTCTCATACATACTTTTGTAAAACTAAATACATGGTTATAATGTCCATAAAACATATACCTAAATTGTGAAATTCATGGTCCCCGGAACAGGGATTCAGTCCCTAGGGCAGATCAATAACTATGGCCATATATTGACAATGTATTTTCATTTAAGGTCATTGCTGTCAACCATTAACAATTTTAACTTCATCTTGAAATTTACATGCTATTAAAATTGTCACTTCACAATATTAGATTAAATATGTGTTGTATTTTAGGAATTCTACTTTTATATCCTGTGCATTGTATACTATAGAAAAGAGCTTTTGTGTGCATTGTGAATATAATAACATATTGACCATTAAAGGCCTGCAAATCTCTTACTATGAAAAGTTTACAATTTTTTGCCCCTGGAGCTTAGGTATAGATAATCTGAGATTCCCCCGATTTTTGAACCCAATCGGCCCATTTTCTTGAATGAATGATTTTCATGCATCAAATAATAAACGGGAGTAACAGTCAGAGGAGTCTCAGATTAGGGTTTAGACTTCAAAATGAAA
Organism: Magallana ariakensis; assembly: GCA_020458035.1. Lineage (NCBI taxonomy): Eukaryota > Metazoa > Mollusca > Bivalvia > Ostreida > Ostreidae > Magallana > Magallana ariakensis. Next base: position 40,130,344 of record CM035820.1, read on the forward strand.
CTTAAAAAATAGGGTATATTTTTTTAAAGAAATTCCCAATGTATCCATATGATCTTGCACACAGATATGTTGTGCTATCCTACTTAGTGTGCAAATCAAACACGTCTGTCATTCATACAGAGTTAATACAACTTTACATCATGTTGTACACCCCAACCATAGTAATTCCAACATCATTGATTAATGATAGTAAATCTAAGAAAGTAAAAATGAAACATTGTTTTACCAGTTTCTACAAAAAAACCCTCCGTTTTCGATAGCCCATGCTGTCACTGCATGATCTGCAACAGTGTGTGGTTTGCGCATTTGCGATGGTATAACAGTATGACACAGGAAAACATTCTGCTATGATCGATGATTTTTAATATATGTGTCTGAATTTCAGTTTATTTTGTTTCCTTTTTCATTGGATATTTCTTGCCAGTGTAGTGGGTCACGTCATAATATTTTTGATTATAACTAGATTCTACAAATCCTTCTGTCTAATATAACATGTTCAGATGAAATACTTGAATCGGGTGAAGTATGAATACTACTCTCGGCCTTACATAAACACTGTCACTGTGTGTAGTGATGACCGTAACAATAGAAATCATAAAATAATATGGCGGTAGTCAGAGAGATAAGGGAAATAATCTATCTTTTGGAATTCATTCCAGCTTCATGTGCGGATCCAGAAAATTTTTCCAGGGGGAGGGGGGGTCCGAAGGATAATTGTGTTTGCCAGGGGGGGTCCAAGGCATATTTTCGATAATTTTACTATGTAAATGTAATAAATTTTCATTTTCCAGGGGGGTCGGGACCCCCCCCCCGACCCCCCCTCTAGATCCGCGCATGAGCTTTAATGACACAAAATAAACAACTTAAGTTTTAAATTTCTAATTCCTCTTTTTTTTCTTCTACAGTGAAATCCAGGAAGAATCACTGATGCCAGTTACTGTAGGTTAATTGGATATAGATGCTATAATTTCATTTTATTGCTTGCAGAAACAACATTGTACTTTAACTACATGTATGTGTCATCCAGTCTTATTTTTACATTTAGCATTGCCTTAAAACTTAGAAGATATCTAAGAAACAAAGACTATTATGTACCAAGTGTTTTGTTTTTTTTCATTTCACTTAAACATGTTGAACAAATACTTTTAAAAAACTATCATGTAAGCTTGCTGTTTATTAAAACCTATGAACAATCTCATTATTAGGACCATTGAAAATATGTTTACATAGATTTATTATTGTTTTTATTAACTGCAATATTAAGACTTGTACAAAAATATAATTTATAAAAACTGTTACATCCAAAGAAAAATTGGGACTGATTTAAAAACAATATTCACAATATTTTGTGTGTAGATTTTGTAGATTAGGCAAATTTTTAGTGTTTTATGCACTCTACCTTAATCTTATAATTTTATTTTATTGCTTGCAGAAACAACATTATACTTTTAACTACCACAGGGCGAAAAACAATCTTTAAGCAAGTCCTTAAAGGTGACTTAAAGGTGGCGTAAAGGTGGCTTAAAGGATATACAATCTTTAAGCCACCTTTAAGTCACCTTTAAGCTGAGCTTATAGGTCCTTAATGTCCAAACTTCTTTAAGTCACCTTTAAGCCATCTTTAAGCCACCTTTAAGCATCTTTAAGTGGCATTTACGCTCCCTTTAAGTTGTCTTTACACCATCTTTAAGTTCCCTTTAAGTCAGGTTTGATCAAGCTGAACAGATTCATCTTGAAAACATATATTAAATGCAAAAGCTCTTTTATAGGGATGGGAGGGGGTGATCCGAGTGATGATATAATTTCCAAGAAAGGGGGGGATGTTCCAGGCGGTTTTAATTGTCGCTCCATTAAACACAGATTGCTATCATCAACACCGCTCCAATGGACACAGATTGCCGTTATAAAATTCTTTATAATTTTTTTTTGTTTCAAAATTATTGTAGGGGTGAGCGCAATCTCTGTTTCTAAATCTACGCATGAAATTATATTAAAGTATGTTTGTTTCCTATTATAAATTAATCGATGAAATCTCTCTCTCTCTCTCTCTCTCTCTCTCTCTCTCTCTCTCTCTCTCTCTCTCTCTCTCTCTCTCTCTCTCTCTCTCTCTCTCTCTTAGTTCATCCGGTTATTAAACAAAATTAAAAAATGAACCAATAATGCATGATTTAATTTAATCGGTTTAAGATATGTATTTTTTTTTTCAATTTTAATTATTTCTAGGTCTAATTCTAGATATGCTAGATACATGTTAAAGATGAAAAGACTCTCAACTGCCTTGGTTATATCGGGCGGGATATTACCGCTTTGTTTGTCTAGACATAGTTTTGTTCGTTTGTGTATATCTAATTAGAGTCTATTGTTTGTCCAAGTTAAGAAAACCCCTGGAACTAACACAGAATATACAAGATATACACAACAGGTGTGTCGTGTGCCCAGGTGCACGTCAGGGTTTCTAAAGGCGTTGAACTCTTAGTATGTACGTGTATACGATACGTCTAGTGAATGAAAGTTTATTTACATTTGTAATTCATTTTCAAAGTATTATTTCCTAGCTGTGGGTTTTAAAAATGTTACGTCTACAAATTAAAGATACATGTATGTAAGAGTAAAATCTAGAGGCTAATTAATTACTGTACCGGTGATCATAAATGGGGTTAATTATTTAAATATATGTATAAGGGTAAATATGTCACATACCCGGCCTGGTACATCATACAATTGTATGTACAAGTATATGCATTCATCATTTGCAATTGCCACATGCAGTAAATACGTCACCGGTAATTGGTAATATTGTTTGTTATAGAATTGATAGTTTAAAAATCATGTATACAATTAAACATTTAAACATATATCATTTCATTTGTTATTCTAGATCTGTTGTAAATGTATAATAATCAATATTATTAAAATTATACATACTGGAACGGCGCCGTGATCATGAAAACCGGGAAATTGCGTAGAACTAATACCCTAGCTAATAGTTTCAATGCATTTAATAAAAGAAATAGTTTCATCTTCTTCCTTCCATTTAATTTCATTTAGCTATGAATTAGATGAGCCTATATCTACTTGGTTTAAATTTATTAACTAAGTACTAGTAAGCTTAACGGTTTCCATTTAGGTATAATATATTTTTTTCACTGAAGACCAAGTTTCGTATTTGATTCTAAATACATGCATGCATTTAATTGATATATTAGATATAATTGATTGTTACAAACTGAATGGAAGTCAAAATCTTTTCAAGTAAAATAACACACTCAATACATTGATTCAATAGCCACTAATTTATAGGATATAAAAACCTCCCAAAATATATAAGTTGCCGTGGCGCAGAGGGAGTGAGGTGATGCTGGTGAACGAAGGGTCCCGGGTTCAATCCTCGTCTTGGGCATTTAAAATTTTTTTTTTCATTTTATTTTCCAGAACAAAAACCGTTTTCAATACCTTTTCTATCATAAAGTTAATACATATTGTTGGTAAATAAGCACAATTTTGAATTAAAAGATTTTTTAATGTTTTTAATGGCTTAAAGGTGGCTTAAAGGTGGCTTAAAGGTAGCTTAAAGGTGGCTTAAAGAAGTTTGGACATTAAGGACCTATAAGTTGTCCTTAAAGGTAGCTTAAAGGTGGCTTAAAGATAGTCTTTAAGCTGCCTTTAAGCCATCTTTACGCTTTCTTTAAGCCACCTTTAAGCAACACATATAGCTTAAAGGTGGCTTAAAGATCGTCTTTAAGCTACCTTTAAGCACCTTTAAGTTATCTTTAAGGAGAACTTAAAGATGGTCATTCATCCTGTGTACATGCATCATTTCATTCAGTCTTATTTTTACAGTTAACATTGCCACAAAAATAAGATATCTAAGAAACAAAGACTATTATGTAGAAAGTGATTTTTATCATTTCTTTTAAATATTTTGAACAAATAATTGAAAAAATCTATTATGTAAACTTGCTGTTTATTAAAACATATATTCCTTATATATTCCCATTGAATATTAGAATCATAGATAATATGTTTATAAAAACTTGTGTTGTTTTTATTAACTGCAATATTGAAACATGTACAAAAATATCATTTATAAAAACTGTTACATCCAAATAAAAATTGCGACTGAATTACAATCAATATTTACAATATTTTGTTTGTACAATATGTAGATTAGGCAACTTTTCACTATTTTATGCACTTTACCTTATTCCCATGTTAAGTACAGATATGCTGCGCTAGTGAACAAGTCTAATACACAGCGCTTCGTCTGCTTCTACCGTGTAACAATATGCTTGTTCACTAATACTTTGTACGAACATTATTTAACTCTAATACCTATTCATTTTGTTCTTAATTATATTGGTTAAAGATGAAGACACATTCAACTATTCTTTGATTTAGCTTTCATTTAAATGATAGTGTGTAAAATCAGAAAGCGAAATATAATCCAACCTTTAGACCGATTTGAACGGTACTTGTAAATTCGTATTTCATTTATAACAAATTCAGTTACGCATGTTTATATCTGTTATTAACTGCTGATACCCTAATGAATTCACACGCCAGACTTCAAAACCACACCCTACCTGACCATCCCGTCTTATGAATTATAGTCTGTCCCAAGTTATTGCTTCCATCTATTTTTGATGAAATACACATACCTGTGAAAGAAATGCTGTTGAAATCGATAAAAGGGAAAATATCCAAGATATCTTCATTGACAAATTATCATTTTTCACTCATAAAAGTTTACAGGAACGAAAACAAATTTCTTACGGAGATTATAATGGGAAATATTTACATCTTTTCTCCATTCGGAAGCACTCGGGACACCTCGCACAATTTTTCAACGTTATCATTCGGGCTTAATAATGGCAGATGCAATTGCTAAATTCACGCAGACTTTTTATTTTGGGATGTGTATTGAATCCTGAAGGGTAGAGGGGGCGTTTCAAAACAGATAATCTGGACATTTTTCATTATATGGATGAACGAAGTTTGAGCACAAATTTATTTATGATTATCGAAATATCAAGCGAAAAGTGGTGGAAGCAAAAACTCGGGACTGTATAATTCGGCCAACACAATAGTGTGAAAGTGTTAGAAGTCTTCTTACGAGCTGAACAAGACAGAAATCGAACTTAAATGCATTCAACAAGCAATATGTACAAAAGTAGCATCAGTTTTAAAACAAATATCTCTAAGCGTTTCAGAAAAATAACAGTTAAAAAGAAAAGTCCCATATCCCACGCTAATTAGGTACTGGTACGATACATAAATGGGGTTAATTATTTAAATATATGTATAAGGGTAAATATGTCACATACCCGGCCTGGTACATCATACAATTGTATGTACAAGTATATGCATTCATCATTTGCAATTGCCACATGCAGTAAATACGTCACCGGTAATTGGTAATATTGTTTGTTATAGAATTGATAGTTTAAAAATCATGTATACAATTAAACATTTAAACATATATCATTTCATTTGTTATTCTAGATCTGTTGTAAATGTATAATAATCAATATTATTAAAATTATACATACTGGAACGGCGCCGTGATCATGAAAACCGGGAAATTGCGTAGAACTAATACCCTAGCTAATAGTTTCAATGCATTTAATAAAAGAAATAGTTTCATCTTCTTCCTTCCATTTAATTTCATTTAGCTATGAATTAGATGAGCCTATATCTACTTGGTTTAAATTTATTAACTAAGTACTAGTAAGCTTAACGGTTTCCATTTAGGTATAATATATTTTTTTCACTGAAGACCAAGTTTCGTATTTGATTCTAAATACATGCATGCATTTAATTGATATATTAGATATAATTGATTGTTACAAACTGAATGGAAGTCAAAATCTTTTCAAGTAAAATAACACACTCAATACATTGATTCAATAGCCACTAATTTATAGGATATAAAAACCTCCCAAAATATATAAGTTGCCGTGGCGCAGAGGGAGTGAGGTGATGCTGGTGAACGAAGGGTCCCGGGTTCAATCCTCGTCTTGGGCATTTAAAATTTTTTTTTTCATTTTATTTTCCAGAACAAAAACCGTTTTCAATACCTTTTCTATCATAAAGTTAATACATATTGTTGGTAAATAAGCACAATTTTGAATTAAAAGATTTTTTAATGTTTTTAATGGCTTAAAGGTGGCTTAAAGGTGGCTTAAAGGTAGCTTAAAGGTGGCTTAAAGAAGTTTGGACATTAAGGACCTATAAGTTGTCCTTAAAGGTAGCTTAAAGGTGGCTTAAAGATAGTCTTTAAGCTGCCTTTAAGCCATCTTTACGCTTTCTTTAAGCCACCTTTAAGCAACACATATAGCTTAAAGGTGGCTTAAAGATCGTCTTTAAGCTACCTTTAAGCACCTTTAAGTTATCTTTAAGGAGAACTTAAAGATGGTCATTCATCCTGTGTACATGCATCATTTCATTCAGTCTTATTTTTACAGTTAACATTGCCACAAAAATAAGATATCTAAGAAACAAAGACTATTATGTAGAAAGTGATTTTTATCATTTCTTTTAAATATTTTGAACAAATAATTGAAAAAATCTATTATGTAAACTTGCTGTTTATTAAAACATATATTCCTTATATATTCCCATTGAATATTAGAATCATAGATAATATGTTTATAAAAACTTGTGTTGTTTTTATTAACTGCAATATTGAAACATGTACAAAAATATCATTTATAAAAACTGTTACATCCAAATAAAAATTGCGACTGAATTACAATCAATATTTACAATATTTTGTTTGTACAATATGTAGATTAGGCAACTTTTCACTATTTTATGCACTTTACCTTATTCCCATGTTAAGTACAGATATGCTGCGCTAGTGAACAAGTCTAATACACAGCGCTTCGTCTGCTTCTACCGTGTAACAATATGCTTGTTCACTAATACTTTGTACGAACATTATTTAACTCTAATACCTATTCATTTTGTTCTTAATTATATTGGTTAAAGATGAAGACACATTCAACTATTCTTTGATTTAGCTTTCATTTAAATGATAGTGTGTAAAATCAGAAAGCGAAATATAATCCAACCTTTAGACCGATTTGAACGGTACTTGTAAATTCGTATTTCATTTATAACAAATTCAGTTACGCATGTTTATATCTGTTATTAACTGCTGATACCCTAATGAATTCACACGCCAGACTTCAAAACCACACCCTACCTGACCATCCCGTCTTATGAATTATAGTCTGTCCCAAGTTATTGCTTCCATCTATTTTTGATGAAATACACATACCTGTGAAAGAAATGCTGTTGAAATCGATAAAAGGGAAAATATCCAAGATATCTTCATTGACAAATTATCATTTTTCACTCATAAAAGTTTACAGGAACGAAAACAAATTTCTTACGGAGATTTATAATGGGAAATATTTACATCTTTTCTCCATTCGGAAGCACTCGGGACACCTCGCACAATTTTTCAACGTTATCATTCGGGCTTAATAATGGCAGATGCAATTGCTAAATTCACGCAGACTTTTTATTTTGGGATGTGTATTGAATCCTGAAGGGTAGAGGGGGCGTTTCAAAACAGATAATCTGGACATTTTTCATTATATGGATGAACGAAGTTTGAGCACAAATTTATTTATGATTATCGAAATATCAAGCGAAAAGTGGTGGAAGCAAAAACTCGGGACTGTATAATTCGGCCAACACAAAATAGTGTGAAAGTGTTAGAAGTCTTCTTACGAGCTGAACAAGACAGAAATCGAACTTAAATGCATTCAACAAGCAATATGTACAAAAGTAGCATCAGTTTTAAAACAAATATCTCTAAGCGTTTCAGAAAAATAACAGTTAAAAAGAAAAGTCCCATATCCCACGCGGTAGGTGCTGGCACGATACAAAAACCCCAATGCCGATGCCTACTAACCTGGAAGAAATCGAAGGATTCAGTGATTATTTTAGGAAATATATAAACTTTGAATTCAAATTTCAACAATGTTTTTTTCTTTGATCCAGGGCGTAGAAAATTGTATACATCATGTGAAAGTCGTACTTTTAATTATTTTCTTTCTATCCTTTCCTTTTTTGTTTGCTGCAAGTATTAGGTGTCGAATCGGACTGTTCTTCAACAAAACGGCGATAACATGGTAAATGGTTTGTAGTACATCACGTTATTTGACTACGTACTTACAGTTTTTATAACTTCGAATTTTCTCTAGCATTATTGTATTAAAATATTCTCCTGACGTTTCAAAACTGTTTGGCCACCCAAATAACAATCTGTAGAATAATAAAGGGGTCTTTAGAGGCCATTTCTTGAAACTTTGACTTTATGTAACTTATGGAACGAATAATATATTGCAAATAATTATAATACAAAAGTCGTGCAGAATTTATTTCTAAACATACTATCTTTAAAACTGTCATAGCGACTCTAATTAAGGACTTACCTGATTAGCACGCGGTTTCTCGAAAACTATCCAACCGATCTCAACCATTTTTTCCAAAGATGATTAGACGTGATCTGAACTTTATACGTTTTTGAAATTTTTGACGTCGTCACTTCCTGTGCCGATTTATCGGTGATTTTGTAATTTTTCACGACCCATTTTGTGCACACATAAACTCAGAAACTATCACAGATATGATTATGAAATTTTCAGGATAGGTAGGCCATAGTTTGAAGTTTTGCCTATTGTAATTTGTTTTACGTCAGTGGCGCAAATTCTGGACGCTTGCCTATAGGCACGGAAATTGGGTACAAATTTTGAATCAAAATTTTAATACGTTTTGATCTGTATCTTTTTATGAGTTGGTATTTTGTTAAGTCATATATAATAACACAAATGGTAGAGTATGAAAAGTTCTTCCCAACGAAATCAAGAAAAAGGGGCTGGTTCCTTTAGTTAGGGGCCAAGAGACTCATAAAGTTTATTTCAAATAACTTAAAAACGATAAAGATTTTGTAATGCATTATAGAAGCAAAGTTATTGATCGTAACTATCTATTGAAAAAACTCATTGCCACATGCACCAATTTATGACGTAATTAGGAATTTTTCGGGGCCAAAGTCCTTAAGTTTTGATGCAATATATCTAGAAAAGGAGACATAGTTAGTTGAGCAATGTAGAGGAAAAAAATGTTTGTATTGATGGTATTAATCAATTCCCGTAATCGAAACATCAATGTTTATTCCCATTAAGGATCTACAGGGCTGGCCCCTAAAATATTCAATCATTTGTATCTTAGAAATGAACAACAACTTTAGATGGGTGTAAGAACAAAAAATGTTAATATTCTTAAGACCTTTCCAAGGAAATCAAGAAAAAAGTACTGGCTCATTTTATTAGGGATCAAGACACTCGTAAACTCTATTGCAAATAACTTAAAAACGATAAAGATTTTGTAATGCATTATAGAAGCAAAGTTGTTTATCGTAACAATATCTCTCAAACTCAGTGCCACACCCATTTATTACGTAAAAAAGGCATGGTTAATTCTGAAATTGTATCGACTATTTATGGTATCATTGAAAAAAAGAAATCGCACGGAAGACCTACTCGTTACTCGTAACGAGATCGTATCTAGTTTACTTGTACTGTTTACAAACAGAAGGAGGGACAGATAGACACACATGAGTTAAACAGTATGCCCCCATCTCCTTCAAAGTGGGAGTATAATTGTCATGATTATGATATTATTTCAGAAAGTGCAAATTCCTTAAACATGTCAGTATAACTTACGATATCTCTTAAAATAGGCTCGCTACAGGACTTCTTTGCTTTTCTCTGTGATGAGGGTGTTTTAAGTTCTGAGATCACATCAAAAGGCACGGAGAAGCTCAGAAGATAGGCGAAATCTTTGCATATGGACGTCCGAAAAAGACGAGTGGAACACCGTGTCAAAGATGATGGTAACCAGACCTAACTAAAAAAGACATGTCAATACAATATTCAAATAAGACAGAACGTACAATGCATATTGACCAAGTAGCCTTGTAACAACCGTTAATGATACAACGCCGCTTAATGATATAAATAGCATTAAGCGTTGCAATTGCAACGCTTAATGCCATAAATTCTTGCATTAACAGTTGACATCTTCAACTGTTAATGATAAATCGCCGCTTAATGATATAATTGTATCATTAAGCGTCACAAATGCACAGCAGCCCTAACGCTTAATGAAACAAGCAAATATCGACATCCTCAACCGCTAATGATACAAACTTTATATCATTAAGCGTTGCAGTCGCACCCTTTAATGATACAAAATTGTAAAAATGATTGAAATATTATTGTGTTCATAAAGCAATGAGATGAATATTTGCTTAAACAAGGCAGATCTAATATTTCAAGGTGAATTATTAATTTTTTTATCATCCCCCCCCCCACTTTTAAAAACGGTGCTACATGCCTGTAACATCAGTTTTAGCTGAAATACACTTTGCTCACAATTCATAGCGTGAAATTAATCTTTTAACAGCTTTTTTTTTTTACAATATTTTTACAAATTGTTAGATCATATTCATACGATGTACATTGAAAAAAATCAGATGCTATATTGTGTCAAATATAAAAAGCGAGAATATATTTACAATTTCACATGATTGCCTATATACACAGGTAAATTAGCGAATACAAAAAACATTGATAATGAACTTATTTAAAACAACTGCGTGATTTTTGCGTGATTGCTCATGGGAGGCCCGCTGCTTAAAGGGAGCCGAATGGAAAGCTTTCCTTGTAATATAACTAATGGACTTATCTATTATCTCTAATCTTACGAACTAATTTATAGATCATGTGTCATAAAGAAGGGGTATTGAATGGTATCTCTTAGTCTTATTTATTTATCTATTTATTTTTGTGAGAGGGGGGGGGGCTACATCAGCGCAGGCTAACTATTTTTTTTTCATTATAAAAATGTGATTTATCCTTCAAACTTTAAAAACGAAATAAAATAAAAAGAATTTTTTTAATGATATCCATGCATTTTATGAAGTTATTAAAATTTTTGCTACAATGGATATAATGGAACAAATATACAAGTTGAGACAAATAAGAAAAAAACCCGGTTTTACAGGTGCATCGGTTGCTCGGACCCCTTTACCATTATGTACTAGGTTTCCGTGGAGTCACCAAGCCAAGCAGATTGTTCAATAGATGTGGTTAATATTAAATCTGCAAGTCTAATTAAATTTGTACATATAAATGGCAGATTTTGGTACGAATAAAAAAGAAATCTGGACAATTTAGAGTTATAGAAAATTGCTGAGGATCGGAGTTCGTTAAGGTGGTTTTGATGGAGGGAGGGTGGGCGTCTATCTCTTTTGCTACATGGACTCATTATGAATTTCTTCACTATTAAAATAACCTTATATTTTTGTTTCAGTTTGTTTATTTCGAAATTACTATTGGTGAGTTAAACTTCAAAACTGACAATATGACAACTGGATACAAATTGAATTCAATCAATGAGTAAGATATGTGTGTGCTTGGGAGGGGGGGGGGGGGGTAGGAACGCGGCTTAGGTGAGGATTCAAACGGATAGTGACTTTCTGTGAAGTATGGAATGTCCGTTTCACTATTTGTTTTTAGTAAAACACAAATAGAAACAAAAAGAAATGATGCTGGAAACAGGAAAAAACATAGAATAGTTCGAGTTAATTTATCTACAAGTGAAACAAGCAATTTTTATGGAGCGTTCGATTGTACCTTCTGGTCAGACTGTGAATGCGGTAAATCACTCTCGGGTTAACCCAGGACTACGACTTTTTAAGGACGTCGTTATAACTCAACATGCAGACTGTATAGGCAATGTATATATAATGATAACTCCAATACAAAAATGTACATTGCTCTGATTTTCATACATATACATTAATATACTCTTTATCATAATAGTATAATGCTTTCCTGATAATAGTGCCGTTATTTTGAATAAAATTACATGTGTCCTCGATTTTGTTTGGACAATCCTCGTATATGTAAATGTAAGCAGTGTAGATTATGTTTTGAAATTTTCGTAAGAATTGTTCTTCACACATGCCGTCAAAAGATTAAAAACAAAATTGACCCCCTCCCCGTAATATTTAATTCGGATTTCTGTCATGCATATTAGACATTATACGTCACAACGATAAAAAAAGCAACTTTAATTTAATTTGGTAATTTTAGTTTAGTACAATGTTTATACTATACAAAGCAAAACATATCAAATCTTCTTTTTTAATTTTAGAAATATTGAAACAATCAAATCATTGAGCATTTGTCACCCCCCCCCCCCTCCCGCATGCACACACGCACACACACCGCAATGATGAATCGATCGTATTACGCTGTTCAAAATCGCAAAATAAAATCGAACTAATTTTTCTTTTTACAACTAAAAATGTATTACTTATGTATAGAACTGTGTTCTAAACAATGACCCCCTTTTTTGACATCGAATAATGACCGGAACAAATTGACTATGCAGTGCGCAACACCAACACTTCCAAACGCCAGAGAACGCAATTTACACTTTCAAAGATACCTTCTAGTACAAGATTTGGACATCGTATAAAACCTGCAGGTAACAATATATTTATTTATTTATTGTTCTTTAAAGACAAGTATAAATAAACAAATGTATAGAAACAGATAAACCGCATATATATTCATGAAAGCGGGATGGTATTCTCAAGGCATATTCCATCGTAAAACTTGTTTTCTTCACTATTAGTCATTTCATTAGATTATGTAGAGAACCGTAAATGTGTTAACAGTAATGAGCTTTTATTATATTGATTGATGAATCAATTTGATTCTCTCTCTCTCTCTCTCTCTCTCTCTCTCTCTCTCTCTCTCTCTCTCTCTCTCTCTCTCCACACACACAAACACACAGAACTCGCTTAAAAAACCCACTGGAATCAAGATTGATATTTTATGAAGAAATAAATGCTCTTACGATTGTATTTTTAAGCATTGAATGCTTATTTTTGGATGTCGTCGGTCCTATGACACACCAATGCGGTGCAGACAAATTGAATACCGCGCGCTAGCGCGGTATGATAATTTGTCTGCACCGCATTGGTGTGTCATAGGACCGACGACATCCAAAAATAAGCATCCAATGCTTATATTTATATTCCTATGACACACCAATGCGGTGCAGACAAATTGAATACCGCGCGCTTGCGCGGTATGATAATTTGTCTGCACCGCATTGGTGTGTCATAGGACCGACGACATCCAAAAATAAGCATCCAATGCTTATATTTATATTCATACTGGGTTTTTTTTTTTATGAAATATATGTTTATCGTCGCTGTAAAGCCATTATATACGCTCTCAGTCAGGGATACGAAACATACATGGAATAGCCATATTAGCATGTTATTAAGTACGCTTCCGCGGCTAAAATATAGTGCCAGAAACTTTGTAGAGGAAACTCTTTTTAATTTAGGAGTAGATATAATTCGATGTTGATAATTTTTCAAAAGTACATATCCAATTGGTTATATAAGGTTGAACTCTTCATTAAATGTTATTCTTACCGAAATAAATAAACACTAAACACGTGGTGACGTTTGTGCTCATGGCGCATGAATTAGCAAAGTGCATTCATAGGAAATTAAACGTCTCAGATTTCCAATGCAAACATAAGGGGAAATATACACTAAATGTAAATATTAAATGATTATAGCTGTATACGACGACTTGGTCTTACTGACGTCATGAGCAAGCTGAAAGGGAGAGATTTTCCGAAAAGTAATTGTTATCGACTGTACCTTTTTTTAAAATTATAATCTCCATCTCCTAGAGTTACCACCTGTTAAACTAAATATGCTCAAAATATCGGGTAGGTTCTCATTTTATTAAACTGTTTCTGGCGGAAATTCATATCCATAGCGAGTATCTTTAAGAGATTACCTCTTAATGACGTGGTGGAAGTGGGGGGGGGGGGTAATTTCAACAAAATTGACACAAGTTTTAGATTTTAAATAATGTCCTTTTAAAACCAATAGGATTTACTTTTCTAATAATATCAGACACTTGATTTTAAACAAATTTAAGCATAACATTCCTGTCATTTACCAATGATAAAATCGATACAGTTTCGACAAGAAAATTGCGTCTCATTTCCTATGTGAACTTTCTATCAAAACCGCAGGTAGATAGGACGCTGGATAATAACATTGATATATATGTTTGGTATTTTATAGTTTATACGCCTTTAAACCCCATTGTACGCAATCATACATGTAATGATGATCATACACGGTGTGTTCATACTTGCTTTAGAATAATTGATCATTGCAACAAGTATTCCAATAAATAATCCACTAATGCGGTTCGTTACCATCCATTTATTTAAGGTAGTCCTATCCTTGGCACTTAATGGGATCAATCATTAAAAGATTAGTTTTAAATGATAGACATACATTCTAGCAATACATATACATAGGACAATATGTATGTTTACATGCTAGTTTGTTTTCTATCACCTCTCCCCTTGCAACAATTATTGACAATAATGAAATTTGCGAGACGTCCGTTTTTAAATAATTACAAATTTTAGGAAAATTTGTACTGGACATACAAAATAGAGTATAAACATTTATGTAATCCATATCTCATCAATAATTTTGCGCAAATTGTTGTAAGTAAATTTAAGTATGCCTTATGGACCTGATGTATCAAAAAAAAAATCAAAAAATGAGATGCATGCATCGTGTTTGGTCATTTTTTTACTATTTTATGGACTTAAACTTAAATTTTTTTCTATAGATTGACATCTTAGAAACAAGATTTGCTAGAATAAATCATATGTTGACGGATTACTTTTCACGCTATAAGCTCTAAACCAAGTATACCCTGACGAAAAAAAAATCCGTAAATATCACATTTTTATACAGTTTTCTGCTTAGATCTGTCAACAATGTTAGATTTCATTTAAACATTAATTAATTGACGATGGATTAAATTCGAAATAGCATAACTGAGACCCTGGTTAATCAGAAACTTTGTTTTTCATTTTACTTTAACAGAATCGAGTTTCTCAACATGAATCATTTCTATCTCTCATAGAATATATATATTACCGTTCTAATTGCTTATTATTGCCTTTGTTTACAAGTGCGATGTAAAGCAAAATCAATACCGGGAATCTAAAACGCTATGTAAATGTCGAAACAATATTATGACGTAGTGCGATACTCGGGCTACTTTAAGGTTTCTAAAATAGATGATACATTCCATGCCTTAGTAACCACAAATGTTAGTTGGAACAAAGCGTCTAGCGTATTCGCTAACGGCTTAAAAAGCGAAAGATTTATATTTCCGGTTTTGCATATGCTGTTAACCAACATTTATTTGCGTGCGAGAAATTTTCGCGAAGTAATAAGAGCCTTGTCGTCGCGAATATTTCTCGCTAAAAACCAGTTGTTGTTGTATGGTTGTTACATGTATAACAACGGGTTCTTGATAAGGCTTGGTAGCGAACATTAGTCGTCGCAAACCAGTTTATCTAAAGTTAATCGCGAAATAAAGCAGACACGAATAAAATTTGGTTTACAGTATATATGATCATAACTTGATCTAATGGTTCGGATCATGTGGAATAGCAAGGTTTACAGTATATATGATCATAACTTGATCTAATGGTTCGGATCATGTGGAATAGCAAGGGGTGAATCAGCAGATCAAACAAGAAGCGAAGCGAAGTTACATGTATTACCACCGCTCTGAAGCTATTGACGTGGTACCCAATAAATCAATTTTGCTTGTTAGACCGTTTTCAATATATACTTTGAATTAAATTGTTTTCAATAAGTATGATGGTTTGTTTTGTTTTGTATTTTACCTTGCGGAAAGGTATCTAATGAATTTATTATCATAGGGGATCATGTTCCAAAGAATCAGATCACGTCTCGTTGCAAGGCGCGAATCATTAAATCAAACTCGACGCTACGGGTTACTTCTTATCTGATGATCCGCGTCTGGCAACTCCATGTAATCTGACCCTTTGATCAAGTTACTGTAGTAAAAATATAGCTAACACTCACATTCATGTACGTTATTTCATTTGATATGTCAATCACAAAGTAATTTATTTCTTCATGTTAAAAAACAATTGCATATAGACAATAAGTCCTTTTGTTAGACATAAAATACACATAACTGTTACTAGAAATAAGAAAAAAATTGGTCATTAAAATGTGTTTGGCAGGAAAAAACAAGGAATTGCCTTTGTCATAATATTAGTTCTTTAATGTTTTTGTCTATAACATTACTATCAAGCATTAGTGGTTGTGTAATAATCTTTGATTTCTTTTATTTGACAGAACTCTTACAGATATGCCATGGACAAGAAAACTCGATCTATACGTCCGTTTTCAAGAGAAAGATATAATACCATTCTATCACTTATAAACAAATCATTTAACGTGGCAGTCAAAGAGCGATCCTTAGAACAGAAAAGAGCTGTCCTTCAGTTCTATCGTGCTAAATCTGACTTTTCTGTTAGGAGGGACGTTTTACATTTCCGAGGCAAGAGAGTCTTATTAAAAGATGATTTGCAAAATATTGTTAAAAACAAATTCAATGATGCTCAAGGCAGTGGCGCTAGAGCGCTCAACCATCGGATTCAAAAAGAGTTCACTGGAATAAGTGAACATCGTATCCAAAGTGAATTAGCGAAAAGCAAAATATATGCACGACAGTATGCTAAGTTCACCAACAAGCCCCCACTTAAATCAATCATTTCAAAAAATATCGGTGACCGATGGCAAATCGATCTCATAAATATGAGATCAGAACCAGTCCAATGCCATGGGCAGACATACCAGTACATTCTATCTGTCATTGATGTATTTTCCCGGTTTTTGATTTGTCGACCTTTGCAAAACAAATCAAGCAAACTCGTATGCAAAACAATGAATGATGTCTTTTTAGAATATGGAACTCCAAAAGTTCTTCAATGTGACAATGGGACTGAATTTAAAGGATCCTTTGACTCACTGTTATTAAAAAAGGGAGTTAAGAAAATTACTAGTCGCCCTTATCACCCAGAATCACAAGGAAAGTGCGAAAGGTCTCATAGAACGTTAAGAAGAAAACTTGGATTTCTCAAAATCTCGACAAAAGGTTCAAATTGGGTAACAGATCTGCCAACAGTCGTGCATTCTATGAACACAACAGCAATGGAAGTTCTCAATTATCAGACGCCGTTTGAAATATACTTTGGCGGACAGCACAAAAAACACAAAGCTACTCCAAACATTTCATTATTGAAACAACGGGTGAGAAACTCGACGGCAACATGCGCAAACAGAATGCAACGATATAGAATGAAAGCGTCACTACCATCAATGTATGAGATTGGAGAAAAGGTTCTGATTCGCTTCCCTACAGGCAAATCAAGGATTCCAAGACGCAGATATATTTTGTCCGGAAGGATAATAGAAAGGAGGCTAAGATCTCATAAATACCTTGTTAAGTTTCAAGATCCAAGATCGAGTTCTACCAGAACAGAATGGGTAGGGGTTGAAAATATCACAAGTGAGACAATACAGAAAGAGAAGTTCAGAAAAATGCATACGATGAACAATGAACACAGAAAGAAATACCTTATTCCTTTCTCTCACAAAGACAGATTGGAAGGCCTAGATTTAATAGAAAACGATTCAGTCACACTTTTGTTTGATCCTAAGGGAGATGGTAACTGCCAATTTGAGGCAGTAGTTCATCAACTATCAATGATTGGCATTTTTAGAACAGCTTCTAGTCTCCGCACAAGTGCTGTGGATCATTTAAAGAAGCATGGCGAGTTCTATAGATCGTTCGTCTGTCAAGATTTTGCAGAATATATTCAAAAAATGTCACAAAACGGAGAGTATGGTGATAATCTTACTTTGCAGGCATTAGCTCGAGAGCTAAATCTGCAATTTTTGATTATATCTGCAAATGGCTTAATGCATTGCAAAATTATTTCTAATGATGGAAAATTTGATGAAGGGTTAAACCTGCTTTGTCTTGGATATTTCCCAGAGGGTCAGGGTGAACACTATGTCAGCATTGACATACATCCTCAAACAAAAGAGTACATCATAGAAAATATTGAAACACACAATGAAAACGAACTACAGAATGGTCGTGTAGACGAGTTGATGAGCGAAAACAGTTTTCAGCAGAAGGAAAATGACACGTTTTCAGCCTGTAACATTTCTGTTAACGAGGATAGGTCTTCTCCTATAGAGTTAGATGAGAGCTGTGACAATGATGTTGGTCACATAGAAGAAGAAACACCTTTAACCAGTAATTGTATCCCCTCTTCAGTTGACGAATGCAGTAAAGAATTTCTACCGCCTGTTTTCCAAGAGAGTCAGATGAGAGTTGTGACAATGATGTTGGTGACATAGAAGAAGAAACACCTTTAACCAGTAATTGTATCCCCTCTTCCGTTGACGAATGCAGTAAAGAATTTCTACTTGACCCCAACAGTCCACCGCCTGTTTTGGATGAATACAAAAGTCCTTTTCCAAGAGAGTCAGATGAGAGTTGTGACAATGATGTTGGTGATATAGAAGAAGAAAAACATTTAACCAGTAATTGTATCCCCTCTACTGTTGACGAATGCAGTAAAGATTTTCTACTTGACCCCAACAGTCCACCAAATGTTTCGGATGAATACAATAGTCCCCATCCTAGAGAGTCAGATGAAAGCTGTGACAATGCTGTTGACGGACTGGAAAAAGAAACACCCTCAACATGTAAAAGGCCACCCACTACTGTTGTCAAATGCAACGAGAACATGCTCCCTGGTGTAAACAATCAGCGCCATGTCTCAGACAATGAAACGTGTCTAAGTACTTCTTCCAAGAAATCAAACAAGGAAACCAATAACAGCCATATCCACGGCGCATCTATCGAATTGCCGAAAGAAATATGGTGGAAAATACTTCGCATTGTTTTGGATAGGGAACCTAGTTATAGGTTTCGTCTTAGGAATGTTAACACATTATTCCGTACCATCATTGACGACACGCCATGTCCAATGGTGTACATTTCTCCAAATGTTTTGCATTCTGTCCCTTCACCTGTAAGTGTGCGTCGAATAATAAGACTTGTAGGTTCTGGAAGCGGACTTGTTTTAGAGTTAAAAAGAGTTATTGCTTCCCCTTTTTGGCACCATGCGTGGCTTAACCTTCGAGAGGTTGACAATCGATGGTTTGAGGTTCAAGACATTAAATACAGGAACAGAGCATGTTGACACTACCGGTAATAAAGTAAAAACCAAAATATGAAAAAAAGAAATAAGTTTACATGTACCCAGCTTCCAGACAGTAGCTGTAGACATTTCCAATTTTGTAACGAATATTTTAAACAAGATATTCAAAGAACAAACTTGGGGGTCATATATAATAAAACTTTTCATCAATATCGTGCTAGTTCATGAGTCTTAATAAACACTGATGCTCATTAGAAAATTTATATTAATGCCCTGCGTGTGCTATTTTTTAGGCCATATCAAAGCAATGATAAGATGTTTAAACATTATTTAAAAGCCAGTTCATCAAATAACTTGAACAACATTTAATCTTTTAAGTTTTTGTTTCAGAATATATTTCACAATTTGTCTGTTTTTAATTTCTCTTGATTAAAATGAGTTTGATTCAGTTTATTTTCTGTTGTTTTATACTTATTGATGTTTTTTTATCTATCTAAATATCTATCTATCTATCTATCTATCTATCTATCTATCTATCTATCTGTACACCCATCCATTCATCATTTTATCTATCCGTTCATCAATCCATTTATCCATCTATTTGTGTCTGATATATCGATTCTCTCTCTCCATCTCACCTCTCTATATATATATACAGTGTATATATATATATATATATATATATATATATATATATATATATATATATATATATATATATATATATATTCTATCTACCACTTAATGTACTTAATGTACAATTGTTGAGCCAATTGAGGAAAACATAAAGATGTTTTTACATTCTTTATTACAATTTTATATCATTAAAGGGTGCGACTGCAACGCTTAATGATATAAAGTTTGTATCATTAGCGGTTGAGGATGTCGATATTTGCTTGTTTCATTAAGCGTTAGGGCTGCTGTGCAATTGTGACGCTTAATGATACAATTATATCATTAAGCGGCGATTTATCATTAACAGTTGAAGATGTCAACTGTTAATGCAAGAATTTATGGCATTAAGCGTTGCAATTGCAACGCTTAATGCTATTTATAGCATTAAGCGGCGTTGTATCATTAACGGTTGTTACATAGCCTAAAACATACAGTTCTTTTCTAACAGAAGGAAGAATCGAGACGAAAGACATTATTAAGTATAAAGAGAGCGAGGTTTACCAGCTGGCCTGGGACACTTTTGACAGACAGGACAGAGAGGATCAGGAGGGACACATCCCTGAGAAGGATTTCCTAGTTTGCAGAAATTTCCTGATCCTGAACACCCTGATCAGGAATGGGCAACGAGCTGGTTCTGTTGCCAATTTCACAATGGGGGCACTAAGAAAGGCCGAAAAGCAGGACGACGAGCACGTCGTCACTGTAAGTGTTTAAATATTCTTTCTTCGCTTTCAAATAACATGCTATTATTCTGCAAAATGTCTTTGAACCTTAACATTCATCGTTTCGTTTTTAGATATCCAAACACAAGACAGGACACATCACACCCGTCACTCTCTTCTTTTCCCCTGAGTTGTGGAGATACTTAAGTATCTTCACAACAATGATGAGAAGAAGACTCCCCGGTTACTCTTCGGAGTTGGGGAGGGAAGAGAGTGCGGTGTTCGTCACCTACCCGATGGGACCATCAGGACATCCAGGTCCAATGACCACGTCACTCGTCAACAAATCAGTACAGTCAATATGAAAGGCTGCTGGAGTGAAAAAAAGCTGTCGGTCACCAACTTACGAAAGGCAGCAGCTACCAAAGTAAGACTGCATTATTACATTAAAATTATTTTAAACACTAATGCATTCTTTTCAAATAGACAAGGGGCTCGATGGCCTTACCTGAGTATATGGAGATTCTGTTCTTTATATTTATGTTATTATTGGTAGGCAGTCAATACAAACTATATTTCTATTTCCAGGTCAGGTCCAAGTTCCCCTGGGCTAGAGACGCTTTAGCTCAACAGATGACACACCGTGCTTCAACGCAAGATCAATATTATTTGTTAAAACAAAAGAAGCAGGAGAGTGCCAAGATTGTGAAGCTCATCGAAAAATGCATGACTGAGGATGAGGTACAACTGACGCATTTTATTTTACTAGATTTAATCTCTCTGTGAAACTCTGAACTCAGAAAGTTAATGTGTTTCTTTTTCTTTGTAGTCAGCATTGGAAGTTTGCCAGGGTCCTGGACCCATCATTTAGGAGATAGAAGAGAAGGTGACTACAGCTATCACTTCTCCCCCTGAAGAGGCCACCCCTCGAGATCCCATTCACAACATGACTGACCCAACTCCTCCAGGCCCATCGACACCTCAAGGCACCCTGACACCTCCAGGCCTCCTGACACCCCCAGGCCTCCTGACATCACATGTAGACCTGGTAAGTGTTTACTCGTTGTATTATAATGTAAATATTTTTTTTTAACATAACACTATGTCAATAGAATATGAATGTTCTGTCTAATGGTATGGTTGTATTGTAACATGAAAAGTATTATACCTTGCTATGGCTAAAATTTTCGTTTTTGCACAGGAGCATAAGAGACGGTTGTTCACGAACAGAGAGAGCCTTACTATCCTCCGGCTCTGCTCCTCGCTGATCAGCCATCCTGGAGGCTTCACTGCAGCTGCCGTAATGAAGGCCCTTTACTCGGAGGAAGTGGGGGAAGAACTGGTTAGGAGGATTAGAATCCTGCACCCGGATTCTTATAGGAAACGGTTGACAGACCGAGTACGAACTGAAAAAAGAAAAATGAAATTAAATAAATAAACTTGGATTAATTTGGTAACTGTGTTTGCTTCAATTGAATTTGATTTAATACATCAAAGCTTGATCTACTAGTTTTCTTTCTGGTGCTAAAATACAAGTGTCCAGGTTTTCAGGATATGCTTTGAGTAAAAACTGTATACACCATACATATCAAAATAGCTACAAAATTAAACATACTAGTGTTACTGTGTGATATTAGTGAAAATACTTCAATCATAGGTATTTGCAAGGTCTACTGAAATTTTGCAGCTTAATCTTTGAACCATTTTGTCCATTGCGCGATAACTTTGGACAAAATATCAATGTTAAATATAACCTATATAAATTTGCAGCTTAATCTTAAAACTACTTTGTCCATTGTGTGATAACTTTGGACAATATTATGTTTAAATGAATAATTCATTGAGAGAAAAAAAATTGTCAACAAAATATCATCTGATCTCTGCGAGCCCGCAGTATGTCAGTGTTTACAGATATATATGCTAGCTGTTCAATAACAAAGCTATAACCTAGAGTATTGGAGCTTATTTTGTAAACAAAGACGCCATTTTGAAAATGTAAACATCTCGACTTCCTTTACCTCCTTGTTTTTGTACGTGCTGTAAAGAAATCCCTGGCTTTCCGAATGTTGTATGGGTGATGAATGATGAACCGAATCATATACTCAAAGTGAAATCCCAAACTAAATCATTGGGAATCACTTTAGAAGCACAAAACTCGGCCCTGTTATCTGTCAGAACCCAGCTTGTCAAATTCCACTTCCGTGCGCGTGCGCAGTCTACCGTTGGAGATACCTCCTTGTTTTTGTACGAGTTGTAAAGAAATCCCTGGCTTTCCTGATGTTGTATGAGTGATGATTGATGATCCGAATCATATACTCAAAGTGAAATCCCAAACTCGGCCCTGTTATCTGTCAGAATCCAGCTGTCAAATTCCACTTCCGTGCGCATGCGCGGTCTACCGTTGGAGATTCCGATCCCGATTCCAATCTCGATTGAAAATGTTTTCAAGGTGAAATGGATTTTACTTGTTTTTTTGGATTAATGCAGAGCAATGTAATGTTTGTTTGGGACAAATAATTATGAGTATATGTTCTATATACAGTATTATATTGACTTGTTAATTTTTAACATTGTAATTGATGTTAAATACGTTTATTTGATATTAAGTGCATTGTGTACATTACATGTAGGTCATATATAATATACTGTTTTACCACGCTGTGTGGTAGATGCATTAGATGCATTAGAATTAGTATGCCCTATATTTAACGTCAAATTGAAGTTTATGGGTATACTCAGGGGAGTATAAATTCCAAATAGACAAGTGTAACGCCATAAAATATATTCAGTTTAATTATTTTCATATATTATCATTTTATTTCACATGTTTTTTTGTACACCCGTTGCTTCTGAAGAGCAACCGATGCATTGCATAATATGACCTCATTTAGACGGCTGTTCTTAACGAGCAACCTAATGTGTATATAAGTAAGGGTACGAGTGTCATAGGATGATTGTTGTTAGAGTGATTATTGTTGTCGTATATATAGTCAGTGCTTCTTGGATTTATTTTGTGACGTTATTAAATTTGGAAATAATGTAAATAAATTGTTAAACAGAACTTGGATTTTTCACTCAGGAATTATAAGTAAAGGAAGGATTTAATATAGTTATATCAATTAATTATGCCGTAACCGCTCGACGGTGCTACAACTGGTGGCAGCGATGGGATTCTTGTAATTTCTACGGATTTTATTTCTGATCGAATTTTTGTGAACTATTCTGTTGGATATTAAAACTTTGTGATCATGGAATTAAATCCAGGAGATTCTGTGCAAAGACAAAGATTTGTAAATGTGGTTGATTTTGATGAAAATGGACATCGTGTGATTGTGGGACAGATGGACCTATTTGCTCATAAGGAGTGTCCAAGTTGCTACTTAATGTTCAACCGAAAAGAAAATTTCAATTGCCTCAAGCGAGTAAATAAAGTTGATATTTGTTTTTACAAATGCCCATGCTGTAAATGCAGAGTGAAAGCATTCCCGGAGGAAATAGTAAATTATTAACTAACAAATTGCATATGTGATGTTTGAATTTATTGCGAAAGAAAGTGAAAATGGATACAGTAAGGACTCCCGAAACACCGAGAGCGCCGAGAACTTCAACAGCGCGAAGAAATTTATTAATGGATTTCGAGAATATGGATCCGCCTGTGTTACAGACGCCAGAAATTCTATCGCCAATATCTCCTGTAATGGATTTGAGTGCTCACGAGAACGACAATAACCAAAGATGGAGAAAATTTGTAACATTCTGGATTATTTTTATAATAGGATGTGTATCTGCGATTGCTGGATTTTACAAACTGTGGCCGTCAAATCTCGTAATTAAATTTACGCGAGAATTTCAAATTTTGATTGTGCTTATTTTCACAAGTGTTATTTTCTTGAGTGTGCTATGGAAAATTTGCTATAATCGAGTAGCAAATTACGAAGACTTAATGCAGCCAGAAATTAATTCTTTAAGGCGACGAACACGTACAAACCTAGTTTCGCCCACGGATTCTACAAACGTGACACGAGTAACACCAGCCGTACATTCGGATGTTCAAATTCAAATCAAACGCACTTTCAAAGGAGATGGAACTATCATCTGGGGTGAATTTATTCGATATTTTGAAAATGTGGCAAGTTTAAACCAATGGACTGAACAGCGTATGACGCGTATTCTCCTAACAACTTTAAGGGAACAAGCTGAAGCATTTGCTTATGGACTTCCGGAAAATACTGTAGGAAACTACCAGTCGTTGAAAGGTGCACTGAATCAAAGATTCGGACATACAGCGCTTAAGGAGAGTTATATCGCCGAGGCAAAGCTACGAAGAAAACACACAAATTGCATTAGTGACATGTGTTGATTATGTCAGTGACGAGTTGCCGAATTCAATGATGTGCAACGTGGAAACTGGGAATAGGTTCGGGGAGATTCCTGAATTTTTGAGAGAGATGTATTCTGAAGGATGTAAAAATCTTACATCAGAGCAAGCAGAGAAATTTAAGCAGTTTTTACTTAGTCGTAAATCTGCGTTTGCCGACCCCGAAATGCCTTTACAGAGATCAAATGTTGGAGAACATCGAATCAATTTGAATGATGAAAAACCATTTAAAGAAACTGTAAGAAGAGTACCTATATTCAAACGAGACATATTGGATGCGGAAATAAATAAATTAAAAAATCAAGGCTTGATTGAAGAATCAGTAAGTCCTTGGTCATCTCCCCTTGTACTTGTGCAAAAGAAAGACAAAAGCTGGCGATTATGCGTGGATTATCGGCGCTTGAATGCTCAAACAATAAAGGATGCTTACCCTATCCCGAGAATAGCTGAAGATGTAGATGCATTATCTGGATCTACTTGGTTTACATCGCTGGATCTTAATATGGCTAATCATCAAATTCCTATGCGAGAAAGCGACAAGGAGAAAACAGCATTCGGAACCCCTCGTGGAGGATTGTATCAGTATACAGTCATGTCGTTTGGATTATGCAATGCCCCCGCTACTTTTCAGAGAGCGATAGAACATACCTTACGTGGATTGCAGTGGCATGTCGCAGTCCTGTATTAAGATGACATAATAGTGTATAGCAAATATTTTGAGGAACATTTAAGAAACCTGAGTTTAGTATTTGATCGACTTGAAAATACTAACTTGAAACTGAAAGCCAAGAAATGTAATTTCTTTAAGCAGGAAGTGACTTTCTTAGGACACATTGTTTCTAGAGAAGGAGCTAAAACAGACCCAAGTAAGACCAATGCTGTTATGGATTGGAAAATTCCTCAGAGTGTAACAGAGTTGCGTAGTTTTCTCGTATTAGTGTCTTATTATAGACGATTTATCAAGGACTTTGCTAAAATTGCGTGTCTTCACGAACTTACTAGCAAGAACACTCCCTGGAACTGGACAGCCGAATGTGATGAAGCATTTAATCACCTTAAATCAACATTAGTGAGTGCACCAATTCTTAGTTATCCAGGTGTGAATGGAGGACTCTTTATTCTGGATACTGATGCTAGCAATGATGCGATAGGAGCAGTATTATCACAGATTCAGGACGGAAAAGAAAAAGTGATAGCGTACAGGAGTCGTACCCTAACAAAATCTGAAAGGAATTATTGTATCACGCGACGAGAGATGTTAGCACTCGTTTATTTCATCAAACATTTCAAACATTACTTGATTGGACGAGAATTTATTCTGAGGACAGATCATGGATCGCTAGTGTGGTTACATAAGTTTAAAGAACCGGATGGACAGATTGCTCGATGGCTTCAACAATTGGCTTCATATACTTTCCAGATTCAGCATAGACCAGGAAAAATACATGGAAATGCAGATGGATTGACAAGGATGAATATACAAAATGGGAAGTGTAAACAGTGCAAAGTGAATGTGACAGAGGCGACGGATGGAGAAAAATACTATCACATAGAAGATTTGCGTAAATCAACTAACGGAGAAGATGTTCAATCTTGTGATTATGTGTGTGCTATTAAAACACTTTTCCAAGATATGGATAAGATACCTATTGCCTGTTATTCAAGTGATACTGTACAACCACATAAGACATCAAAGCGTGTTCAAAAACGTCCTGTACGGGTCAAACCTAAAGAACAGCCGGATAAATCACTGAGTTAATCAAGTATTAGAGAACATCAGTTAGATGACGAAAGTATATCACCCATTCTAAAGTGGAAAGAGGACTCGAACTTTTCAAAGCCAGCTATAGATTCTATTTCAAGTTTAGGCTTTGAGAGCAAATGTTTATACTCTCGTTGGGAGTTGTTGACTGTGAACGAAGGGGTATTATGCATTAAATGGATGGAAAACAATGGAGAACGATTACAGATTATTGTCCCTCAAAAGTTACGTGATGTTGTAATGTGGAATTTCCATGACGCTGTAACTGCCGGACATTTAGGTGTAAGACGCACATTTGATAAACTCAACAGAAGTAATTATTACTGGCCCCATCTACGAAGATATGTGCAGAATTACATCGCTTCTTGTGATATTTGTGAAGAAAGGAAAAATCCGCATAGAAAGAAGAGAAGTTTTATAAAAAGTTATTTGAGCGGTGTAAAATTTGAGAGAATTTGAGTGGATATAGCTGGACCATTTCCTGAGTCAATGAATGGATTTACGTATATCATAGTGATTTCGGACTATTTTACCAAATTCACGGAAATATTTCCCATGAGAAACATTGAGGCTGAAACAGTAGCAGAAACTATGTTTAAAGGATGGATTAAACGCTACGGGTGTCCGCAAGAAATACATTCGGACCAAGGTGCTCAGTTCGAAAGTCAATTATTCCGAGAGATGTGCAAGGTTTTGCAAATAAACAAAACGCGCACAACGTCGTATCACACTCAATCCGACGGAATGATTGAAAGATTGAACAGAACTATCAAGGACATCTTATCAAAGTATATTTCAGCAAATCAAACAGACTGGGATAAATTCATTGACGGAATTGTGTTTGCGTACAACAGCACTATACACGAATCCACAGGAATGACGCCTTATAAAATGGTATTCGGTGAAGAAATGACTCTACCTGTGAATCTTATAACCGAAAATTTAGATAGTAATGACATAGCTGTGTACAAAAATGAAGCGGAATATGTGCGAAATTTAGAAAAATGTTTATGTGAAATGTATGAAATTGTGAGAAGTGAAACTAAACAAAGTGCTTTGAGACAAAAACGAGTTTACGATCGAAACGTACATTCTATTAACTATGAAATTGGAGATTTAGTTCGGCGGAGCCAGCCCAAAGTTACTGTTGGATGTAAAACAAAGTTAGCACGAAAATGGACCGGACCCTGGCTTATTGTAAAGAGATTAAGTGATGTATTGTTTCAAATAAAACACTCCCACAATTCAAAGCCTGTGGTCGTGCATTCCGACAATATCAAACCGTACAGAGGGAATAAACAATACCCGGCGAGAGGCGATCTCGAATATACAAGCGCCCAGCTGCAGAGGGTACCCGTCACGGATCGCCGCGCAACAGCCAGTGGACGAAGACAAACCCGTTTGAAGATACCGCTTAACTTTCCACCCGGGGCCCCGTCAACAGCCGCCAGCCAATCAGATTCCGAATCAGAGGGAGGACCCAAAAACGAGACACCCCATAATACCCCGACCCAGAAGATTATTCAGACGAGACACGGCAATTAGCAATTTGAACCTACACATGAGAGAACAGCATAAAGATGAAATAGACTGCTTGAAGTGTAGTTTTTGTCAAAGAACATTTGTGCGCAGTTTCAACTTGAAGAGACACTACAGAGTAATTCACAAGTTAGAGGGAAAAGACCTGAAAAGCGCAATGGACGATAAGAAGTACACGGTCAACCGCCAAAGTTACGAGGAAGCACGTAAGCCCGTGTATTTGCTTAGTGAACAGTATGAAAACATATCGTCGGATGAGGATGAGACCACTTTCGCCATGAAGACAGATGAATCTCCTAGAGCGTCTGATCATGCCCATAGTAATGACTGGAACTTCTTGGATGATATGTCGGTAAGCTCCCTCGAGATTCCGTCGGACAGCTTTGTCAACTAACTTCTAGAAAATACAGAAGAATACGCTGTTGATGAGCAAACACCAGAATCTGAAGACCGTTTACTCGACTCTTCCGCTAGTGACAGTGAAATGGACACTGACAGAGACGTTACTATAACGAAATCTTCAGTTTGTTTTGTCATCAACAAAGTGACCACAACGTACCCAGATGGACGAACGGAAGTAAGCCGAACCTCACAAATCATCTATTCTGAGGACGTAAATCCCGAAGATGTGGACTTCCGAAGCGTTGTTAGTGAAATTGCGGAAGACGTTGCCGAGTGCTTGCGTAACGGGAACGTCCGGGAGATGAAGGGAGACTTTTCCGTGTAAATATTGACATTGTAAATATGAACTGTTTGTAAATAATTATTTGTAAATTGTTGAACTTGTATATTTTATTTGTGTGATATGTCTTATTTATTTGTTTATATTGTTATTATATGAAAAGCACTGACGTTAGATATTTTCTTTTATTTATATTTGATATTTTAAAAAAAAAATCTTTTGTATGGAACCAAAAGTTAAGAGGGGGGAAGTTGTAACGCCATAAATTATATTCCTTTCACATGTTTATTTGTACACCCTTTGCTCCTGAAGAGCAACCGATGCATTGCATAATATGACCTCATTTAGACGGCTGCTCTTAACGAGCAACCTAATGTGTATATAAGTAAGGGTACGAGTGTCATAGGATGATTGTTGTTAGAGTGATTATTGTTGTCGTATATATAGTCAGCGCTTCTTGGATTTATTTTGTGACGTTATTAAATTTGGAAATAATGTAAATAAATTGTTAAACAGAACTTGGATTTTTCACTCAGGAATTATAAGTAAAGGAAGGATTTAATATAGTTATATCAATTAATTATGCCGTAACCGCTCGACGGCGCTACACATGTAATCCTTTTAACTTGTGACGGTCAGACCGGTTCGAATACCGGCGCCAGATAACTCAGTTGGTAGAGCACCTGACTAGAGATTCAGGGGGCCCGGGTTCGAATCCCGCTCTGGTCCGTCATTATTTCTCCCATCTCGTTACATTTGGTGCCGTGACCAACCCCTGGAACTGACAGGTTAACTCCTGCCAGGGGAAGAGCCTGGGGTGATCTTCGAAGGCGAAGATCATTTAAGGGGGAGGAATGTGACGGTCAGACCGGTTCGAATACCGGCGCCAGATAGCTTAGTTGGTAGAGCACCTGACTAGAGATTCAGGGGGCCCGGGTTCGAATCCCGGTCTGGTCCGTCATTATTTCTCCCATCCCGTTACAAACTTATGGTCCTTTTTCCTTTGTTATAATGGGTTTAAGATAAATAAGGGTTGAAATGTTCATACTAAGAGATTTAGTGGGGGTCAGAATGAATTTAGTATAATACCATATAATTTCTGGTAAATTGAAAATTATGGGTTTACTCAGGAGGGTATAAATTCAAAATACAGGGGTAACTTTTTCAACAAGTGCTCATAATTCATTGGTATTAGTGTGTATTAGGATAAATAAGGGTTGAAATATTGATATTTAGAGATTTAGAGGGTTTCCGAAGGGATTAAGTATGCCCTACATTTAACGTCAAATTAAAATTTATGGGTATACTCAGGGGTGTATAAATAAAAATTAGAAGGGTATTCCTGTTATCTATGGTTTTTAATTCCTTTGTTTTAATGTATATTAGGTTAAATGAGGATAGAAAAGTTCATACTTAGAGATTTAGTGGGGTTCAGAATGGATTTAGTATGCTCTATATTTAACGTCAAATTAAAATTTATGGGTATACTCAGGGATGTATAAATTAAAAATAGAGAGGGTAATCCTATTATCTTTCGGTCCTTATTCCTTTGTTTTAATGTATATTAGGTTAAATGATGGTAGAAAAGTTCATACTTATAGATTTAGTGGGGGTCAGAATGGATTTAGTATAGCATGTAATTTCAGGTAAATTGAAAATTGTGGGTTCATTTAGGCGGGTATAAATTCATAATACAAGGTATTTTCTTTCAACTGAGGGTCCTTAATCCTTGGTTCTAATGTGTGTTAGGATAATTAAGGGTAGAAATATTGATGCTTATAGATTTAGAGGTGGTCCAAAGGGATTTAGTATACCATATAATTAGCTGGAATTTCAAAATTATGGGTTTACTTTGGCAGGTATAAATTCATAATACAGGGGTATTCTTTAAAACTAGGGGTGATATATCCTTGCTTTTAATATGTATTAGGATAATTAAGGGTAGAAATATTGATATTTAGAGATTTAGAGGGTTTCCGAAGGAATTTAGTATCCCATATATTTAACGTCAAATTGAAATTTATGGGTATATTCAGAGGGGTATAAATTGATAATACAAGGGTACTCCTGTTATCTAAGGGTCCTAATCTCTTTGTTTTAATGAATATTAGGATAGATAAGGGTAGAAATATTGATGCTTATAGATTTAGAGGTGGTCCGAAGGGACTTAATATACCATATAATTAGCTGGAATTTCAAAATTATGGGTTTACTTTGGCAGGTATAAATTCATAATACAGGGGTATTCTTTGAAACTAGGGGTGATATATCCTTGGTTTTAATATGTATTAGGATAATTAAGGGTAGAAATATTGATACTTAGAGATTTAGAGGGTTTCCGAAGGGATTTAGTATCTTATATATTTAACGTCAAATTGAAATTTATGGGTATATTCAGAGGGGTATAAATTGATAATACAAGGGTACTCCTGTTATCTAAGGGTCCTAATCTCTTTGTTTTAATGTATATTAGGATAGATAAGGGTAGAAATATTAATGCTTATAGATTAAGAGGTGGTCCGAAGGGACGTAGTATACCATATATAATTAGCAGGAAATTCAAAATTATTGGTTTATTTTGGCAGGTATAAATTCATAATACAGGGGTATTCCTTGAAACTAGGGGTGATATATCCTTGGTTTTAATATGTATTAGGATAATTAAGGGTAGAAAAATTGATATTTAGAGATTTAGAGGGTTTCCGAAGGGATTTAGTATCCCATATATTTAATGTCAAATTGAAATTTATGGGTATACTCAGGGGGGTATAAATTGATAATACACCTGTTATCTAAGGGTCCTAATCTCTTTGTTTTAATGTTTATTAGGATAAATGGGGGTAGAAATATTGATGCTTAGTAAAAAAATAATTTTACGCATAAATGACACCCCCATAAAGGAACCCATATTCTTCATTTTAACGTTAAAAAATGGGTATAGTTAAACGCTTAGTAGACCCCCTTAAACTTTTAGGATTAATATTTACATCCTCATTTCTCCTTTATTACAACAATGCAAAGACATAATCAGCATAATTTTAAGGAAAAATCCTTTAATTAAGAAATTACACCCCCCTGAGACAACCCATAATTTTCTGTTTATCGTTAAAAAATCAGTATAGTAAATCATTTAAGAAACTCCCTAAATCTTTTGGTATTAATACTTACACCCTTATTTATCCTCTATTATCTAAATATCAAGAATTAAACAGCATTAGTTTATGAAAAAATCTTTTTACTCATAAATGACACCCCCATGAACGAACCCATATTCTTCATCATAACGTTAAATCATGGATATAATTAAACGCTTAGAAGACCCCCTAAAACTTTAGGGATTAATACTTACACCCTCATTTCTCTTTTATTACAATAATACAAAGACATAATCAGCATTAATTTAAGGAAAAGTCCTTTAATTAAGAAATTACACCCCCTGACACAGCCCATAATTTTCTGTTTATCGTTAAAAAACCAGTATAGTAAATCAATTTGAAAACCCCCTAAATCTTTTAGTATTAATACATACACCCTTATTCATCCTTTATTATATAAATCATAGAATTAAACAGCATTAGTTTAAGGAAAAATCTTTTTATTGATAAAAGACACCCCCATGAAGGAACCCATATTCTTCATTATAACGTTAAAAAATGGGTATAGTTAAACACTTAGTAGACCCCCTTAAACTTTTAGGATTAATGTTTACATCCTCATTTCTCCTTTATTACAATAATACAAAGACATAATCAGCATTATTTTAAGGAAAAATCATTTAATTAAGAAATTACACCCCCTGAGACAACCCATAATTTTCTGTTTATCGTTAAAAATCAGTATAGTAAATCATTTAGGAAACTCCCTAAATCTTTTGGTATTAATACTTACACCCTTATTTCTCCTTTATTATATAAATACCAAGAATTAAACAGCATTAGTTTATGAAAAAATCTCTTTATTCATAAATGACACCCCCATGAACGAACCCATATTCTTCATTATAACGTTAAAAAATGGGTATAATTAAACGCTTAGAAGACCCCCTAAAACTTTAAGGATTAATACTTACACCCTCATTTCTCTTTTATTACAATAATACAAAGACATAATCAGCATTATTTTAAGAAAAAATCCTTTAATTAAGAAATTACACCCCCTGACACAGCCCATAATTTTCTGTTTATCGGTAAAAAATCAGTATAGTAAATCATTTTGAAAACCCCCTTAATCTTTTAGTATTAATACATACACCCTTATTCATCCTTTATTATACAAATACCAAGAATTAAACAGCATTAGTTTAAGGAAAAATTCTTTTATTCATAAAGACACCCCCCATGAACGAACCCATATTCTTCATTTTAACGGTATAAATTGGGTATAGTTAAACGCTTAGTACACCCCCTTAAACTTTTAAGCTTAATATTTACATCCTCATTTCTCCTTTATTACAATAATACAAAGACATAATCAGCATTATTTTAAGAAAAAATCCTTTAATTAAGAAATTACACCCCCTGACACAGCCCATAATTTTCTGTCTATCGTTAAAAAATCAGTATAGTAAATCATTTTGAAAACCCCCTAAATCTTTTAGTATTAATACATACACCCTTATTCATCCTTTATTATATAAATACCAAGAATTAAACAGCATTAGTTTAAGGAAAAATTCTTTTATTCATAAAAGACACCCCCATGAAGGAACCCATATTCTTCATTATAACGTTAAAAAATGGGTATAGTTAAACACTTAGTAGACCCCCTTAAACTTTTAGGATTAATGTTTACATCCTCATTTCTCCTTTATTACAATAATACAAAGACATAATCAGCATTATTTTAAGGAAAAATCCTTTAATTAAGAAATTACACCTCCTGAGACAACCCATAATTTTCTGTTTATCATTAAAAAATCGGTATAGTAAATCATTTAGGAAACTCCCTAAATCTTTTGGTATTAATACTTACACCCTTATTTATCCTTTATTATATAAATACCAAGAATTAAACAGCATTAGTTTAAGGAAAAATCTTTTTATTCATAAATGACACCCCCAAGAAGGAACCCATATTCTTCATTATAACATTAAAAAATGGGTATAATTAAACGCTTTGAAGACCCCCTAAAACTTTAAGGATTAATTCGAACACCCTCATTTATCCTTAATTACATTTATACCAAGAAATAAACAATATTAGTTTAATTAAAATTCTTTTTATTGAGAAAAAACACCCCCATCAAGGAACCCATATTCTTCATTTTAATGTTTAAGTATGGATATAGTTAAACACTTAGTAGACCCCCTAAAACTTTTGGGATTAATACATTTACCCTTATTTTTTCTTTAATACAATAATACCAAGATATAATCAGCAGTAGTTTCAGGGAAAATTCTTTAGTTAATAAATGACACACACCTGAGACAACCCATAATTTCATTTGTTATTAGAAAATCAGGATTGTTTACCAGTTAGGAAACTCACTCAATCTTTTGGGATCAATATAGTTACCCTTATTTCTTCTTAATTACATTAATACAAAAAAATAATCAGCATAACTTTAAGGAAAAATTATTTTATTATGAGATTAAACCCCCATCAGAAAACCCATAATATTCATTTTATCGATGAAAAATCAGTATAGTTAATCACTAAGGAAACCCCCTAAATCTTCATGGATCAATATTAATATCCTAATTTATCCTTAATTACATTGATACAAAGAAGTGAGCACCTTTAGTTTAGAGGATAATCCTATTTTTTTTAAACTTACACCCCTAGTAGGAAAGCCATGTTTGAATTTATCACTTAAAAATCTATTTACTTAATCACTTTGCTTTAATATTTTAAACTTTTAATCCTTTAATCCTCTCATATATCTTGATTTATATCTTGAGTGCAATCACCTAAGAGTAGATACAAAAATAAATTTAATGCATTTATCTAGTAGTTCAGTCTCCACCCCATCAGGTTCACTTATAACTTATTTCTCCATATGCTCAGGGATTATCAGCAAAATAGCCTTTAAACCTTTTTATTTTTTCTCAGTAAGTAGTACAGTTCGATGACTATGTACGAGGTTTCGATTCCCTCCCTAGGCATAATGGAACAGAAAGCTGGTGCAAAGCGGGCAGATAGCCTAGTGGCCCCACATAGTCAGAACTGCATATCTAATCATGATAGAATAAATTGCTTCTAAAACATTCAAAGTGCTTCTTAGAGAAATTGAACAAATAGCATAAAGAACACGTGTTGTGCTTGACAAAAGGTAACTATAAGATTGTACATGTATCACTTTTTTTCTGTTAATAGTGGGATTTGAACCCACTCCTTTTCCTGGTGATAACACGAATGTGCTCGAATACAACATCTCAGCTTTATGTAATCTAATTAAGAGAGAGAAAGAGAGATCTTTGTTTGTAAGTAGTAAAGTTCGATGACTATGTACGAGGGTTCGATTCCCTCCCTAGGCATAATGGAACAGAAAGCTGGTGCAAAGCGGGCAGATAGCCTAGTGGCCCCACATAGTCAGAACTGTAAACATAATGATAGGATAAATTGATTCTAAACCATTCAAAGTGCGTCTTGGAGAAAATGACACAAATAGCTATAAGAACAAGTGTTGTGCTTGACAAAAGGTAACTATAAGATTGTGCATGTATCACCATTTTTCTGTTGATAGTGGGAATTGAACCCACTCCTTTTCCTGGTTGATAACAGGAAATCTGCTCGAATACACCATATCAACTGTATTGGTGATTATGTAGTCTAAATCAGAGAAAGAAAGAGAGAGAGAGAAAAATCTTGTTTGTTTGTAGGTAGTATGCAGTTCGATGACTATGTACGAGGGTTCGATTCTCTCCCTAGGCATAATGAAACAGAAAGCTGGTGCAAAGCGGGCAGATAGCCTAGTGGCACCGCATAGTCAGAGCTGCATACATAATGATATTACACATAACATTCAGGTTCGAACAGCTCCGAAAATATCAAGAAAAACGACTATCTTGACATTAATTCAAGTATTTCCATGATAGAGCAATGCGACAATACTAATCGAGTAAAGATTTAATCGAGTTTTTGTCGATTTCAACTCGTTCAAAAAATTCACCCTGTCGAAAAATAAAATTCATCAAGTGACTACTTCGGGTAAGAAAATCTCCAAAAATAGACATCAAAATGAATATGTTTATGTAAATTCAAGTATTTCGATGTTAAGCCAATGCGATAAACCTCAATAGTTAACGATATACTGTTTAATTTAACGATTTATAGCGGTTCAACAATTTCACCCTCCGAATTTTGATCGCAGACCCTGGATGGTCATTAAGTTACAAAAGTGTCGCTACTGGAGTTAGCCATTATGGAGACTATCGAAGTTATTGCGACGGGACCCAGAGGGTTAGAGACCGTTTTTGATGTTTTCTACAGATCCGCTAACGGTCAAAAATGAAAAACGGCAAAGTGGCCAAACCCCGAAACTTTAAGTTACGATTAACACTATTTAAGTTACGAAGCACACTTTTAAGTTACAAGGCACACTTTTTTAAGTTACGAAACACACATTTTTCATTAAGTTACAAAAAGTGTGCCTTTAAGTTACGAAAAGTGTGCTTTTTGACCCATTCTCCTAACCCTGACCCTAACCCCTAACCCCTAACCCAAACCCTAACCCTGCGCAACTGTTATTGTCCAGCGCAACAGCAATGTCATGATGAACACGAAAAAGGGCTGTTTCGATGGAATGGTGTTTTCTATATGCAGATTGAAGATTATCATTATGATGGTTTTGTTCTAAATGACGAGCAATTCGAATGGCAATAACTTTTTCCAAAAATTTTGATATGAACGGCAAGTTAGAGACAGGTCGATAATTTTTGAAATTTTCTTTATCCAAACCAGATTTTTGAGCAAAGTCTTGACAACTGCCTCCTTGAAACTCGATGGAACAGAACACCGATTTGTTGATGATGTCAGTAATATGAGGTACAAACACTGAGCTTTCACATTCTTTGAGTCATGGTTTGACCATCAAACGGTTTATCAAATGCCATGACATCAGTTTTTTCGTCTCTACTTTCACTGACCAGCTTAGTTTGTATGTCATTGATCTTATTGCTGAAATATAATTCAAAGTCATTTGTTAATTCTTAATCAGACGTGCAGTCAGGAAGAATTGGAACACTGGATTCTCCATGTAGTGAATTTGAAATTTTGAAAAGTTTCCCTTGGTTTTTACCACAGGAAATTATTTTTGACAAAAAGTAGTTTTGTTTGCTTTTGTGCTATCCGCGCACGTCTCTTTGTAAATTAAATAATGCACTGTTAGGTTTGTGCGTCTTCAGACCCTTTCAGCTTTTCTTTTCTCGCGCTTTGCATGGCGTAGGGGAGTACCACTTTGTGTATGGTCTTATCGTTATTTCCTTTCTTAATAGAGGCGCGTGTGTGTCAACAAAAACCCGCACGATAGAATTATAGTTATCCACATGGTCTTCAAGTGGCATGTCATCTGATTTCAAGAAACTTAGCGATTTATTGAGGTCGGAACTTAGATCCTCTGTATTAACTTTGCGAAATTGTCGGAAACTCAGTTCTTTCTTAGGTTTCTCTGGTTTTGAGACATTCAAAACAGAACAGATGACCTTGTGATCTCCGGACACATTCCCTCGAAGATCGAATAATAAAGGATCCTTCACTACCGGCTTAGACATCAGGATGGTGTTAGACTCTCTGGTGATAAACAAATCCAGTATATGGCCCTTGTTGTGGGTTGCGTCAACAACATGTTGTTTTAAACCAAACTCATCAAGGGAGTTTAGGAACCTCCGCGTATCAAAATTGTTCAGATTGTCGAAGTGGATGTAGAAATCGCCTGTGATGAGAAGTTCTTCTGATGTTACAACTAATGTTGCTAAATGTTGAGAAAACTCCTAAAATGAAACTGGACACACTTAATGATGGGGGTTTATATACTACAGACGTTCTGAATTTATGATTTTGTGAGTACAAGACACATCCAATGTGCTCAAATTGAACATTCTCACAGGATTGCTTTTCGTCGACTATTTTTAGATTTAGTCTAGCTATGACAGCTACACCTCCTCCTTAACGACCTCGTCTGAGTTTGTGATACACTTTGTAGCCGTCGGGGGTCAGCTCGTTCAACAGTTCGTTCAACATATAGAACGAGTGAGTGCGCAATATGTCGCTTCTTTTGTTGGCAAGGTTATTTCAATGAAACATGCGTTAGCTGATGACAGGGTACTTAAGCATGGATTTATGTAAAAGACTGGTTGGGATAGTGAAATGAATTTGCCACGTGATTGCGTCACAGAACTGTGGGGGTTTTTTCTATTTAGTTAGTTAAAACTTGTTTCTGATTCTTTTGAGCAATCAATAAAATATGTTCAAATCATCAAAACAACTGGGTTTTTTTCTGGAATAAACTTTGGGTATTTTGCTAAGATGAATAATCACATGCTTTAAAAAAATCAAAAATTCTGTTTGCTGTTTTGTTGTTTAAGAGAGTTTGCAGGCGCAGATTATTATGTTGAACAGGATACAAAGATTGTACCTTATGTTGAGTGACTGGGAAAAATCAAAAAGTAATACGTGGCGGAATTGAAACTAAGTGTGATCATTGAAAGTTTATGTAATGATCTGTCGGATAAACTCGAAAAAGTGTACACAAATAATCAAAACTCTGTATTAGATGCTTGTAAAGGTATTATGAACAATGAGCTGCACACTTGCATCAGAAATGTTTGGATTGTGTGTGGCACATTAAATAAAATTGAAAAAAGAATGGATTTTTAGAAATATGAATAAAGTAGCAGATGAGCTAAGTAAGTTGTTTGACTATGATGACTAGGTAGTTTCAGATAAAAATTTTTAATGTTTTAATAAGATGCGGTGTAAATATACTTGTGACTCATTTGCAGACACCAAAAATACACAAGTCCAAAATGTAATTTAGATACTCTTATTCTG
This sequence comes from Magallana ariakensis, assembly GCA_020458035.1. Taxonomy (NCBI): domain Eukaryota; kingdom Metazoa; phylum Mollusca; class Bivalvia; order Ostreida; family Ostreidae; genus Magallana; species Magallana ariakensis. The sequence continues at coordinate 40,169,244 of CM035820.1, forward strand.
GGACATCAGGAGTTTGCACAAAATTGGGCCGATGAAAATTGTTGGGTTGTCCCGCCTCCTGCTTGTATTTGTCGATTGTTACATTAATTATTCCAAAGTGGAAATCGTCTCTTTGTTTTCGCCATTAGTTTGGAATGCTACCTCTAATAACTTTTAAATGTGTAAAAGTTTATTGAATAGTGTATTAAAATCCAAAACGTTTTATAAGGCTGGTTCAGATACTAAAATTATTTTTGCTGCAGAAAGGTTAAAAAGAAATTTGCTGGTTTTGACAGTGGATTTTAGAGGTGTTGAAATTGAATTAAAAACTGTGAGGAGAATTGAAGAATTTTAAGTAAGATGTGCATTTTATTCTTTTAATGTTGGATTTATGCATCATGTGCGAAAGTTACATAATAGTGACACCATGTGTTCCTTTAAACTACCATGTGCAAAAGAAGATTTAAAAATTAATGTTGATCATTTTGTATGATTATGAATTTGAATTGATTTAAAAAATTAAACATATATGTATGCAATGTTTGGACAGAAATTCAGGATTTGGACAAAAACAGCAGATTTTTTATCAGTATCTTCGAACGTCATCAGAAGAGGAAGGACTTGTGAATCTTCATCAAGTTTTTGTAAATTCTTCCGGCAACAAGCAAAATGCTGATTATACAAGGGCGCTTCCTGGACAATAGAAATACTATAGTTTGGCTCCGCTACTTCTTCAGAGGTTTGCAAATCGATCTTTCTTTTCTTTATCTCTGGAAAAACCGGCGAGGTTTTCTTCCGTCGAATTATTCCCGTTTATATATATCAAATAAGGGTTCATCAAGATCTTCTTGGCAATTTTCTACAACATCAAATATCTATAAGGCATTTATTGTTCTGTAATAAATCCAAACTAAGGATCCTGTCAACTTTCACATCTGCTACCACAGTTTTACAACATAACTCTTAGGTACCAAGTTAAATGGAAAATTATCATCTCCCCTCCTGAACAAACAAAGGTGTACCATCAGCATTCACCAATGTCTGTGTAACTGGTGCAAGTCCATTTTAACCAGTTTCCACTATTTTAGCATGCACTCTATCTGACAAAATAGTACGCGTGTCACCAGTGTCTAACAATAAGTTACATTGAACACCATTTACCATCGCACTTATAAACATTCCAAATTCCTTGATTTTCAGGTAACTTTTATTGTGGTTGAACTGGAGACAATCGAACCATTTTGAAGATTGGATTCCTTATTTCCCTTCAGATGGTTTGATTGCTTCTGACTTTTGCTTCGTACTTTCATTCTGTTTGTTTTTCGTGTAACAGTCATTCATCGTATGGTCTTTTCTACCACAGTGGTGACATTTGAAAGGAAAGTTGTGTCTGTTAAAATGCTAGAAATGGCTGAAATCTGCACTTCTTTAGCTAAAACTACATTTCCAAATTTTAAAGAGATACCTGTATGCCATATGCCGTAGCTCTTCCCTGACATTTTGATCTGAGTGTGATTCATGTGCCACTTGGTCGTTGCCTGCATTTCTGGCATATCCCACATTCCTTCTTTTTTGTCGTCCTGCTCTACGAATGCTTCAATTTTTATTGAAAAACGTATCGCATCATTTAAGGATTTGGGTCCGGATTGCTGAATGCGAAGTCGCATATAATAGTAAGTGCATCTACAACCTGGTCTTTAACTAAAATCTCGGTAACTTCTTCAGACGCTATTGGATACGCGGGATCTACTAAAAGTCGAATGCTTTTAGCACGTTCTGGTAAAGATTCGTTTGTTTTCTGTCGTTTTTCTCTCAGCATAGCCCGCTAAAGCTCATCAGTATTATATGCTGACTCAAATCTTGACTCCGGTGCATCACACAACTGTGATTAGGTACCATTTGAACCTGTTCTCGTGTTACCAAGAACAGTTTAATCCTGTCCCTTAAATAGGTCAGCTAGGTACAAGCATTTCTGGTGTGAATTCCTGGATTTGATGTCACTGCATAAAAAAAGAGTCTCATAATTTATACAAGACCTAGATCTATTGTACGTCGCTGGTTTCATTACCGTTTTTTTGGTATGGTATTTGGATCATTGTAACTCAATGGGATACCAGGACTACAGAGATGTCCATATAATGGTTCATGTTCATGACTGGGTTGTGCTTGTTTGACCATGTAGCGGTGGACGTGACAAATGAAGATAAAGTACTTCGAGTACTTAAGGAAGAAGTTGGCGTCAGGTATGTCTCGGTCAATACTGGCTTTTTTATGTACCGAAACTTGACAATTTATTTTCATCTTCTTTTTGAAAATTTCTGTTGTAAGCCTGTTTTTCTTTGTACAATGTGTAACCGGGCTCTGGATATCTCATGTGTCCAAGTCTATCTCCTTTGTTCCTTGGTTTTCTAAAGACTAATTTATTCAAATTATTGTGAAAGATCTTTTGCCTGACATCAATTCCAGAATTTTGTACCAATGAAGTCTTAATAGTCTGCAGTGTTAGTTTTAATTTTTTCAACGCTTCTCTGAGTTTTTCCCTTCTGGCATCTATTGCACTGAGGTCAGCCAATAAACATCTTCTTTATTACCTACGTTTACCTACGTTCATTATGAACGCAGGAGCTGCTGCTCCTCTCTTTTCATCTCTGTTGTCTCGTCGGACTGTGTGATAGCCTGGTCATTTCCCCTAATTGGTCCCTAATCTACAGTGTAGTCGTATTTCATTGGATAGTATCTATCTAGTCTGTTTTTGAAAATCTTGACTTTGGTGGCGGATACAACATGCCCAGGAAGGTTGTTCCATGTGTCAGCTACCCGGTTTGTGAAGAAGTGTTTCCGAACGTCTCATTATTTACATCTCTGCTTTGCAACTTTCATATTATATCCTCTGGTGTTACTTGTACTCAAGATAAACATTCCTTCTATTGTTCTTTTATCATAGATTCCAGCTATTATTTTTCATGCTTCTATCATATTTCCACGTAAGCGTCTAAATTTAAGTGTTGGTAATTTCAGTATTTCCAGTCTTTCCTGATAACTTTTCTCTGACAGGTGTGGTAGCATTTTTGTTGCTCTTCTTTGTACATTCTCAATAGATTCAAAGTCTTTACATTTATAGGGGTATTATACGCTGTTCACATATTCTAGATGAAATCGCACTAACGCCTTAAATAAACAGAATGATTTATAATCTAGTAAGCAGAATGTTCGTCGGATGCCAACTTTTGATTTGCCATGTTAATCTGTGTTTTTATGTGCATATCAAAACATAAGTGACTATCGATGTTGACCCCAATATCCTTTTCTGATTCCACTAATTCTAGAATTGTATGAGTTCCGTCATACTTCTTCATAATGTATGTGTACTTGTCATTTTCTTTCCATTTGCTGTGAACCCTCAGCACCTTGCATTTGTCTGGGTGGAATCGTAGCATTCATTCAACACTCCAGTCAAAGAGGTTGTTCAATTCTGTAAGGTTTTAATGTCGTTTTCAGTTCTAATGTCACTAAACAGTTTGGTGTCGCCAGGAAAGAGAAAAACTACTGATTTTACATATTCAGGTATGTCATTGATAAAAATGACGAACAAAATGGGACCTAGGACGGAGCCCTGCGGAATGTGCATATGCTCTTTCCTTTCACTCAGGAAGCTCTCAACCCAACGGCATATCATTAAGCTTATATCATATTGCTTTAGTTTCAACAAAAGGCGCTTGTGGGGGACTTTATCAAATTCCTTCATAAAGTCCACGTAGATGGAATGAACTGTCCCTCCTTTATCTACGATTTGTGTCCATCTGTCAAAAACCTTTAAAAGTTGTAGTGAGGTGAATCTGCCGCCAATAAATTCAAACTGTTTGTCGCTGAAGAGATTATGAATGTTCATGTGTTCTACTATCTTCGTCCGGATTAGTTTCTCCATAACCTTGCATAAAACACTTGTGAGACTAACTGGTCGGTAGTTGGACGCTGAAGTTTTATCTTATTTTTTGAATAATGCTGATATTTGACCAATTTTCCATTGTTGTGGCGCAATTCCGCTATTAAAACTTTCGTTGAAAATCAGGCAAAGTCGGGCATCAATAACATCTGCCATTTCGAACAACACTTTCGGGTGATCCAGACCAGGTGACTTGGTCGTGTTTAGTTCCTTCAAAATCTTATTTATGTCGTCTTGGGTGATAGGCGCATCAGATGATGTTTCAATACAGTAACTCTTTACAGAATCAACTGGGTTTTCTGTTTCTGACGTGAATACACTGCTAAAGAATTCTGCAAGTACTCCTGCTTTCTCAGAGTCAGTTGTAGCAACAAAAGGAGTTCTGTCGACTTTGATGTGTACCTCAGATATGCCAGATACAGATTTGCGTTTCGAGTTAACATATTTCCAAAAGTTTTTACAGTTAGACTTGGCAGTTACGGCAATCTCTCTTTCCCTCATTTTTCGTTCATTCCTTGTTACTGTTTTCACCTTGTTCCTCGCTTTACAGTAATCTCTGTAGTGTTTACTGACTCTAGTTCCAATATAACGGGTCGACAGTCTGTGTTTCCTTCTAATACATTTTATAGTATCATTTGATAGCGGCATTTTCCCCTTTTAATTACCTCGTTTTTACAGTTGTCAATCGATTCCAGTAGTCTCTACATGAATATGTCTATCATGTCCTCAGTGTACTTTCCACTCAAAAGCTTTTGCCAATCAGAGTCTAATTCATTCCTAAGCTTATCGTAGTCGCCTTTGAAATAATTGTATTTCTCACTTGTGATAGATTCATAGTCAATTTAACATCTATAGTCAAAAAGAACACTGGAACCCAGTGGATTGTCAAACACAATTTTCGATACCCGATATTTATCATTCCCTTGTACAAGATCTAGGACTGGTGGTTCCTGGTTTATTCGATATCTTGTAGGTTTATCAACCAACTGGTCAAAGTAAAATCCCGGATACAATCCATAAACTTCATGTCTATTTTATCTTTTCCTCTACAATCCGCCCAATCAGCTTTAGGGAAGTTAAAGTCTCTAGTTATTAAAATATGGCTGAACCTATCCTCTAGTTTACGGACTTGAATTAGTAATTTGTTTAGTTCCTGTAAGTTTGCCTCATCAGACGAAGGACTCTAATATATCCAGCCAACAAGTAGTTTGTCACAATTTTTAAAAAGTTTTCTTCATCCATAAATGTTCTTTGAAGTTATTACTCATTTTGATTGAATTTGTTACCAAATTGTGTATTCAATAGATTAGTGTGTGTTATTTTGGTAAACTTTATAAGGTCACTTTACTAGGTAATACAGGATACCAAAACTCAGACTCTACCTCAGCTTATACCTGGTAAAAAAAACCACAGTACCTAAACTTTTTAAAACAACACACGGTAAAATAAAACTACGAACAAATTCACTAAAAACAAATACACTTGTGAATCAAATCAAATTAGTATCATATCCCTTAACCAGCTGCCGACAAAATTTAACGTGTTTATATGAAATTTTCCTCTACTCTCTCTGAGTTTTAACGAGTTGCTAATATTATAATTTTTATACCACAGTTTTACCGTGTATACATTTTATTGTTTTCACATAAAAGATATTTAAATGAATATGTGATGAATATAATAGAAATGAATGGTTATACCAGAATATGACTATAGCTTTCTTACCAGATACAATGCAAGGCGTCACTCACACTTGTTTCCCATCAGAACACTCTCAAGGGCGTCAGCGAAGTGAGATTCAGTAAACTTGTTAAAAAACAGTAAACTTGTTAAATAATTTTAATCTCAAATATTATAATTAGTAAATTAAACAATTTCACAAATTGGTCTCGCTTTGCTGATAATAATAACAAAATAAAAAAGGCTATATCCTGTTATTTGCAACGCATTGCAAATAGGTTTTGGGGTGCTTATCCTACATGAAAAATTGAAATGAACACAAGTAAGACAAAAGATTAAGCCATGTTTCCCAATGCCCCTAAACGTGTTTTACAAAAGTAAAAAAGATATGTACTATCTTTTTATTAGAGAAAAGAAAAAGCAAATTAACTCTGTAATAATGTGGAGAGAAAAAGGGTATGATATGAATGAATCTGACTGGGGATATATTTTTGAACTTCAATTTAAAGTTACTCTTGAATCTAAACTCCAATGGATGCAATATCAAATATTGTATAGAATAGTTCTTACAAATAATTATCTCTATAAAATTAAGCTTAAAGACTCTTCTCTTTGTAACTTCTGTAAATTAAACATTGAAACAATAAAACATTTATATATAGAATGTCCTGGAATTAAGGATATATGATATAGAATTAAAGGGCTGTTCTTAATAAAATATAATGTTTGAAGTTTCTATTCTTCTTTAATGAAAGTAGCATCCTTTTTTGTAAATATAACAATAAAAATTATACAGAGTTCATAACTTGTTGGTACTAATTGTAAAAAAATACATTTTTTTATGTAAATTCAAATCCGTCCAAAAACTTCACTTTTTTAGTTTAAGTAATATAATTGCTGACAGATTCCTTATTCAGAAATTTTTGATGTTAAAAATCTGCAAATATTCAGAATGTGAAAGAGATTGGAAAGCAATTTGTGATTTACTGTAGGTAGCATATATATTAGCTATTATAGTACCTAGGAACCTAATATCCACTGCAATTATAATTATAAGTAAAATACACATAGCTGTTTTATGTTTGATGTACATGATGTGATTGCCTGTCTGTCTTTTTCTCTTACTTTTCTCTATATCTCTCGTAGATAACTCTTTTGCAACTTATGCTATATATATTTTTTTTGTACCATGTGAAATTGTAAAAGAGTTTCAATAAAATGTTTCAAAAAATTTAAAATGAACAATATAAATCACATGGTAATACATTATTGGGTTTAGACACACATGAGAGCTATTGATTGTTAAACAAATACGGAATACGTCGCAAACAAAGTTCATAGAGTAAGTTGATTGACCGGTATCATCTCTATATAATTATACAAATTCTCAAGTTTTTCGGGTCATTATTTCCATGGAATTACACATATAATGACAGCATTTCGACTTTTGAAAATTAGCTGTTTATCCTTTACGGAATAAAGCGCTCCTATTTTTGATTTACAATACAACAGGTAGTAACAAAAGCCCAGAAGACTCATTCGAGATTCGAGATTCAAAATACGAAATTCGAAATACGAGATTCAAGAATCGAAATTCGAGATTCAATATCGAAATTTACCAATCAAATCATGGATGTATCCTAGCGACATCAAACTGTTCTAAAAAAGATCATCCGTACATGCTCTGACCTACAAAAAAATGTCATATTGTCATATAATATGGTAACATAAAGGTTAAATTAACTTTGATGAATTACCCCACCCCCATATACAGTATAAACAATAAATCAGAGAAAACCTCCACTATGCAATAATATAATAAATTATATTTAATTCACTACTACAAACCGACTTTAACAGAGAATAATATTTGATCTAGCAGTAGAGTAACTCTGTTTTTTATTTTTGTATATAAGCTTGCATGTGTCATTTGATCTAAAAACGGGTCTAAATAAGAAAAAACTACTATCTTTTGACCAACAAGAATAATATATATACTATACATTGCCACAGGATATGACACTGAACAGCCTTTAGCTATCAAAACCTAGTTGCCTTTTCTGTATTGATCTGTCTTACTTTTTCTTATATATAACACCCATAACATAACATTTGACATCCCCAAATGTAAGTGCGCTGATCTCATCAAATCTTAAAAACCTGCAAATCCAAAAAGAATCATAAGCTCATTCCTAACAATTAAAATGTCATTACATTCCTCAAAATGTTTACAGAGTTCAATGATCATTTCTTTTGAAATCGGCTCTTTTCTTTGCACCGGTCTTGATGCTTTTCTTCTAGCACCTTCTTGTAAAGACGTCACAAATGAATTTTTCGTGGGATCTTGCATTCCGACAATATCATGCGCCCATTTTATACCGTAAATCGCCGAATTCACCGGATGTTGTGAAGATCCGTTTTCCAATAAATGCGTCAAATAAAGTGCAACATGAATAGAACTCGTGGCAATGCACAATGTCCTTGTGAATTTATGAAAGTTTTCCACCTGTTGAATGCGTTGAAATAATTCGTATTTTTGCTGTCACTCTTACTTGATAGTAAATAATACGAAAGTCTGGGACATAAGTCTTCCAGGTAACTGCCCGAATAAACACCATGCACCTGTTCCAGCTCCTTTACACTATTCTGAGGTCATAATCCTGCGAATAAAATCACAAATAATTAAAATTCTATCTTAAAAAATATCACATAAAACAATAATTCCCGTTTCGCAAAGATTACATTGTTTCCTCTTCCTTGACAAATGACCACATCATTTGCCAAACAAGAATATTTTTTTTTACATATGACTTAAACCTTTCATCTTTTTCTATCAACATAGCCCAATTTGGAGCTGACCTCTATTCTGGACAAACCATGGTACACCTACATTTCTCATTTTCTATTTTTCTAATGACCTCTGGTATCAATCTAGGGGGCGGAGCCTCCCAATTGACATGATCAAGCCAAACCTGCTCCAATGCATCAACCCCACATGTACCTGCACACAAATACTTTGAATTAAATATTTTGCATTTGTTGTTATAACTGCTCACACGTGTGCGGACCCCATCTGCTACACTACAATAATCGAACACCACCTGCTGTAAGCCTTTCCTCAGAATGATCAGCAAGTCCAATTGTTTGTTACCAAGTTGTTTATTAATCAGCGTGATCGTATAGTAAATTAAAGCAGTCCAAATCAAAGATCTCAAATTTAAAATCTAAATCAAAAACTCTAATTTCAAATCTAAATAGAATTCTATGTCCAAAAAATAAAGATCTCTCTAAATCCAAAATCAAATTCATAAGGCCAAAAATGAAAGATCTAAAATAAAATTCTAAAGCCAAAAAATATAAGTTCTGCTTATCATCATTTTACATGGGTATATATAACATTTTACTTATGATGGACAGTTCTGACTAGTTCGGCCCATCTACGCTGATCATGAGTGAACAATTAGTGTTCAAATTCCAGAGTTATATTTTATTTCTAAATAAAGTAACAAAACTGTCAAAACTGTCTATCAAAGAGTATAGATGCAGGATTTGAGTCTCCAGTCCTGAGTCTCAGAGTCCCCCACCTGGGTATGATGCATCGCTTACTCATAATACATTCATTCATACATGGATTTAAGGTTACAAAGGTTAAATAGATGGAACAAGCATTACAAGACTAACTTGCAATATTAGGGCCTTCATTACAGACACAGGATCTCCAAATATGACAATTTGTTGATAACTTGTTTATATATTTTCAGTTTGTATTTTACTGTGCCAGAATTAATTAACCTCATTTATGACAAAGAGTATTTGGGTATCCCGCCTTAATATGACGCATCGCTTGCGTACAATATTAAAATATCCTATATAAAGTATACATGAGTTCATGGTTTAAAAGGTAGCAAAGGTTATATAGAATATGCAATACATAACTCAGTATATAGTACCAGAGCTATCGATGCAGACACAGAATCACCAAATATGACACTTATTTATAAACTCTCAATTTGGATATTATTATGCCCGTATAATGCACCTGGTTTCATAACATCATTTAGGAATACTACACAGTGCTACAAGAGTCACAGAGTTCGTTCTGTTAGTTAACATTACCACAATTAATTGCGCAGTATCTAAGTATACATAAGTATCATAGTGACCAATATGTAATACTAGCAATTCAAGGTCATAGCATGGCTATCTGTTTACACTGCTTTATAGATCAATCATCACAATCATTCAATTTGCTCAACCAATCCATCAGCAATTGAATTATCTGCTCTTGGAATCCACTTACAACTAACTACAATGCTATTACACTTGCAAAACTGATGCACTGCCATATCAATATTCTGAAGCTTCATCATTTTACTTCTAATTGTTAAAATATGTTCAACATTTTTATTATCGCAAAAACTCTGTACTGTCTATTTTTAACACTGTCAACTGACTGCTCTAATACTCTTTTTATAGCCTCCAGCTCTCTCCAAGTAGAGCTTTGCTTTCTTTCCCAACCGTTCCAGAATCCATAACAATCTAAATCTTGTTCATCCACCGAGTTATGTATTAAATGACATCCATAACCGTATCAGATGCATCATATATATCAATATATGAGAATCTGAACACTCCTTTTCTCTGTCAACTGACTCAAGCAAATACCTCTTTTGTTCATTGCCTCTGAATTTTTAAACCAAAACTCTAACTCTCCTACTGCCTCTGAGCTAAGACTACTAAAGGAGTTCCAACTGGATCTGTTTAAAATACAAAAATACAAATACCTAGTTCTTAATCTGACCTTTTGACCAAACGCTACCTGTGTTGAGATCAACTGACCAACCACAGACGCTATGCCCTTGACCTCAAACCAAACACAATCCGCCTGTTGTGCTCTAATAATGTTTCTTTTCTATCTTTTCAATTCTACACCTAGATACACCCACTTTATTTTCTTGTGTATTCCAGCTTAAACCCAGCCACTCCAACTTTTGTGTTGGTTCCCAGTGACACTTTTCAATAGCAACTAAAAACCCCAATTTCTCTACATCTATCTGAATCTCAGAACTTATCCTTTCTGCTTCTCACAAACTTGATCCCCCTCCGATACCGTCATCTAAATACATGACAATTCTAAATCCTTTAGACCTCCAAAATTTAACTACTTCCCTCATGACTTTTTTATAAATGTATCCCACTGTGCTAATGCCAAATGGTAAAACATTAAAACCATAATATCTCTCCTTCCATGTAAAACCTAAGTACTCTCACGACAATTCATGAATTTCGATGTGATGATCCGCACTCTTTAGATCAAACAAAAAAATATAGTCGTCCGACGTAAACATACATTTAGCAACTTTTATCTTGGAGGCCCGTGTTGCTCTGCTTTGAATTTGTATTTCGTTTTATGGATTTTTGAGATGGTTGACGGTTTGTTATTGTCATTTTTCCATTTTGCATCTTCATACTGATGCTTATATTTGAAAAGATGAGGATTGATGACATGCCTTGCATCTAGAACTAATCTCAAAAGGTAATTTATAATCCTTTTCAATAACCTCCAAAATGAACGAATTTGTTCCAATCAAACGCCACTGACCTATATTTCTTTCCAAACAACCAACTGGAGAATTACTTTTCATGCATGAATGATTTGTACATATTGAATCATCAAAAACTGTTTTTACATTTACGTTTGTTTCTTATCAAATGATTTTTAAAGAAACATTTCTACTTATCTTATTCATTTTCTCAGTACAGTCTCTCTTCCAGTGCCCTCTTTTATAACAGCGGTAGCAATCTCCAGACTTCCATGTTTGCGTAGGCGTGTTCTCAGTCAAACTGGGTCTTGCGTAAGAGCGGGCATTATCTCTTTGATCTCTACGTTTCTTTAATTTCACTTCTTTAATTTTCCTTTCTGCACGATTCTGAGCTTTCAGTATTTTCTTCTCATCTGATGAATCGGACGCTATCGGATTTTTGACGTATTTATCGACCGCCCTCCATCCCGCCTCTGATGAATCCGCCAACCGAATGAGCTTTTGACACTTTTTAACTATTTCCAAACCTTCTATCTTTTGCTTGGCCTCTGCTACTTTGTCCTCGTTCAGCTCGTCACTCGCCTCCTTCAATTTGGACAAAACTTTGACGCTGTGCTTATGCTGTTCATCGTTGCCATGTTTCTTAAACTTATATCCGTCTGAGAGCACGTGTTCGATTTTTGCTTCTTGTCGTTCTGCAATAATATTTTGATTCTCGCGGATGTTTTGCTATAGTCCATTTAGTCTGCTGTCCAAGAGCTGTGAAAAATTGCTAAGCATTTCATTATTTGTGCGTTGTAAAGTTTTATTAAGGTTTCTCCACCCTTGATGTTTTTATGGTTTAATCCGTGTAATTTTTGTTTAAATTTAAAGATTAATATGTAAACATTCAAATTGAACTTAAATATTGGTATGTTGCAAATATTTTGTTCATGCTGTAGGAGCTAACACAGGTACACTATCAGGGCAATTATAGCGACGACTCCTCTCCCATCAAACATCACATTTATTTTTACTGATTTCGATATAATAAAGCAATTTTTTTAAGAACTTAATCGCAATCCTTAATTTTATGTATTTTAACATTTTAAGGCCATTTAAACTTGCCAGTTTGTAAGCTATTACATTTACAGTACATTTTGATTCAATTTTTAACCATGAATAAGTATAGTTTAGCAACATAAAACGTCTATAACTTTTGAAATAATGGTTCAAACTCACTAAAAATTGGTACATTTGTAATTCATTATATATCCTATTGAAATCTGCAAAGAAATATTTACCTTGCCAGGTAAAAAATTATGAATTGTAGTCTTTGTCAAGTTTGCCTATGTACGGTTTTATCAGTTTTCCATTAAATTCTGCGATTTAAACTCAAACTACTCTCTATAAATTGCTAAACATTAGTGCCATTTCACTTTACATATCTTAAAATGTGTTAAACACAAGTATAAATCAAGAAATATTGGCAAAACCATGCATCATACAACACTAATATTATAACCGATAACGGTAAAATATTCCGGAATGCTCACGATGACGTCAGGCGACAATCAAAAGACCTTAATTTGTCTCTGTACTGCCTCGGCGTCCATTGCGTCTATCAAGCACAAGCGGCGGCTAGAAAGTGATTTACTTTAATAAATCGTAATACATTCCTAACAATACCTTGTCGCCCATTGGTCAATACCGGACCATAACAATTTGTAAAACATGACTACCGTGAATACAACATTTTACCGCTATACTGACGAAACGCGGGAAAATACAATATCTGAGGAGACTTGAATGGACTCTCCCAGAATGATGTTTACCCCTTTGACGGGTGAGCCCAATATTATATAAGGAAACGCTAAGAGGTTCTCAGCAAGAGTTCGTCTAGAAGCTTGCAGTGAGCAGACGTATTAGAAAGAAAGAAGAAAGCACAGTTAGTAAGTAAGCAAATTTGTTTCAGAGACAGAGAACACCAAGCCAACCGGTAGAGCAAATGGAAAAGCCTTTGAAAAATCAGAGCTCTACACAAGGTACAAGCTCACTTACTCAGACTCGAATTGACATTCAGTAAGGTTTGTTTGTAAAAGCAACAGTAAACGGCATATCCTGTAACCTTTAAGTTGACACGGGAGCTGCTTTGACAATTCTGTCTCATAAAATGTATGAAAACCTTACAAAATCTTATAGATTGTTCCAAGTACCCAGAGCATTATACTATATAAATAGTGCCTGTTTGGGAGGGTAACAGTTGAAATTGATACCCCGAGAAAACCATTGTCAACCGACGCGAAGCGGAGGTTGACAATGGTTTTCGAGGGGTGTCAGTTTCAACTGTTACCCTCCCAAACAGGCACTATTTATTTTATTATACTGAATGTCTTAATTATAGATAAAATTTTACTGCTTTTATATAGAAATGACGTGAATTTTACGGCGAACCGTACGCCCATTATTTACGCGCATGTAACAATTCGTTGTGTTACCCGTTGCGGTAACGCTGAGGGTAATAGAACGGATTGTCAACTGCGTCATAACCAATCAGATTTCAGTATTTAACATGAAAGTATAATAATAGTGGATGGTACACCGTTACGAGCAAAAGGAACATGTCATCTTTAGATCAACCTTGGTAACTCAGAATTTAATTTTACGATTTTGGTAGCAAACATCAATACAGATGGAATATTGAGTTTAGATTTCTTGAAGCAGAATAGATGTTTGGTAGACGTGGCATCAGCTAAGATGTGTATCGGAGAATCAGAACATGAACTGCAACTGAATGGACATTTGGGGTGTGTCAGCTTGAAAGAAACTGTATGCCTACTACCTAGCAGTGAGATGATATGTTCAGACCCGTTGTCATTACCCTCTAATGAACAGAAGCGAAAGCATATCATTATGTGTGCGCCTGAAGGCGCGAAGAAACTACGATTTTAATGTACTCAGTGTGACAAAGTCTTTGCCAAATATTCTCTTTTTCACTGTTCGACACCAGAAAAGGGTCCAATATTCGAAAGACACGGTAAACACGCCAGAGACACCCAGTAGCTTTATGACCGCTGTCATCACAGAGTCAGACGATGACCAAGAATGACCTGAAGACCTTGATGAGCTCATAAATGAACCTGACCATGAATCCGGCATTAATATTCGCAAAAGACGTCTCCTTCCCTGCTGGAGTCAAATGCAAGGCACCCAAGCAAACACCAGACAAAGAAATGCCTACCGCATCAAGTTGGAATGCAGAGATAACTGGACCTCAAGAGGCGCCCTTGATTCCATTTCACTGTCACTGCTGCAAGACTCAAGCTACCATGAAAGACACTAGCAAACAGACGGATGGGAGCAGTCACCAGAGAACAATGCCAGTTATCAGAAGATATCAGAAGGACGGGGAAAGTGTTGAAAGGTTCGAGGAGGACATTTGGAACGCATGAACCTGTGTTGATGAATGCGATGTAACAAAAAACAATGTTGAAAGTTGAATGTTCTTGTTTTGTTTTGATAATTCTGTTACTAATTGGGAAGGAAAGATGTTCCTGTATTAAAACATTTTGTTTTACCCCATTGTTATTTTTTAAATGGAAGTAATTCACAAAAAATAAATAAATGAATAAATAAATACTAGAAAATTAATAAAGAGAAAAATTATTAGACTCTGATATTTGACATGCGAGACGCATATATAGAAGCGTGTGTAGTGTAACGGTGAAAAATATAGGGCATTATGTATTAACAAAGGAGTGTATCTGAGGAGACTAGAATGGACTCTCCCAGAATGCTGTTTACACCTTTGACGGGTGGAATAGCCCAATTATATAAGGAAGTTTTAAGACTCAGAGAGAGTTCGTCTAGAAGCTTGCAGTGAGCAGACGTATTAGAAGAAAGAACTAGAGCAGAGCTCGTGGCAAAGCCACGAGTAGGTCTTCCGTTGTTGCTGCGAGTTGAAAATTTATATGATTTGGTGTCAAATGATTATAATGACTAATGACTAAAATTTCACTTCTGCTTTTGTTATAAAAACGTGTTGTGATTGAAAACCTGTATAAAGACAGGAAGAAAATGTTTTAGGAAAACTATTTGTCAAACACATTGCAATTGTTTTGAAAACTCTTTAAGGCCCTGTCACACCAAGTTGCGTTCCCAGGGTGTGTTCACGGCGTTGTAAAATTCATGGAATCGCCGTAGGATCGCAACGAAAATTAAGAAAAAATATACAATCTTATTTAAAAATTTTACAAGTGAAAATGTCACGGCATCCTGGCGGCGACTGAGGCGTTCTAACAGAGCTCCCAACTACGTTTCCACAGAGTTCTACTTGGCAATTGACTGCGCTCTCGCTGGGTATCCGCCGAGCGCTCATGACGTGCTAGGAGTTTTTACCGCGAGTCCACGGCGTGCTCTGCGCGCTGACTGCGTGTACATGCGCTGTTGGAGACATTACGGCGCTGTCACGGCGACCTTACTCCACTTCTACGGCGTGTTTATCAGAACGCAGAGCCACGGCGCGTACTTTGTGCATGTTCAAAGTACGTATGTATTTAAAAAAAAAACCGGGAGAAACTTCAATAAAAATAAGCGAAAAATTATGGTGTTACGGTTTTTATTTTCAGTTTATTTAATTAAATGTGACAAAGGGGCATATTCGGTCGGATTGTTGGGGTAACATGTACATGAAGTAAATTTGATGCAAGTTCCATGTTTGTTTTTTTGTGTGTGTGGTTTTTTTTTTTTGCTTGTTTTTTTTTTTTTTTTTTTTTTTTTTTTTTTGTAGTCGTATTTCATAACATCTAATCCCAAGAACAAATTACCTTTGACTTAAAACTTTAAATTATAATATATATTATTATGTTCATAACTATATATCATAGAAGTTTAGCGGGTTCAACAGGTTAATTTATTATAGCCGCGTTTTCAGATTACGATCTCGCACCTTTAATGTGAAAATGAAAGTCTTATTGTTTTATAATTGACCACTTTGAAGAAAACATCCTTCGAACTGTTGATTAATTGCATAACAATTGATGATCTGCAGCCATAAATAACCTGGGGCTATATATGTTCTGAGCTGTGTGCGCTGAAGCGACTCAAAATTTTCGGTAGCACGTGGCGATTGAATTTACGCAATAAAGAATACAAAGACTGACCGAATAAAAAAACGGGAGGGAAAGAGAAACACGTTCAGGAGAAAATGTTACACATGAGAAGAAGTCCCTATCAAATGATTTTCGACAGATCTGGAATTTTAAAAAAAAGAGCACTTGGCAGCGGGGCGGTGGGAGGGCAACACAGAAATAAGTTCGTTTTCACAATGAAACGAACGACCATGTAGAAACACTACAGAAGTTATTAATAGGTGACCGATAGAATCTAAACAAAACTTGTTTAAAAAACTCATGTAAATATTCTTTAAAATAATCACCGAATGCCTCAATTCAGGGCATTCTTTTATCGTGCCAGCACCTACCGCAAACATGTAACATGGAACTTTGATCATCATTTGATTTGATTTTTAAATTACCTTGTACGCTGTCCTATAAATCAATGCTAAATCAACTGTACGAGTAAAATAAATTTATCTGTTCGCCTTAAACCAATATAATAATAAAAATAGTTGCGTTCGTACAAAATAACAAACATGCACGCGTGATAAGGTACATGTAGAAGATGTCCACTTGCGCGGGATCTCCTCGGCCATGTGCGAGGGATGATCATTATTTAAAGGTTTTAATATTTGTGTTTTGGGGTTTTTTTTGTGATTGAAAACATTATTTGTACAGTTTTTAAAACATTTAAGACTTACAAACCAACCATTTAAATATGTCTGACGAGTATTTCCGATTTGGAGTAATATCGCTTTTATTAATTTTCAGAACGACTTCCAATGTTTAATTTAAATAAATACAAAATGAACAAACTTTTATAACATTAAATTAAAACAGTGTACAGTGTATTTACGGCTATATAAACTCAAATACGTTCATATTCATGTAAGTGTGCGGGTGCGAATCTTGTGTATTAGATAACCGTTTACCGATAGGTAGTGCAGCCGTGGCTGATTTCCTCGGCCGCGGGCGAAGGATATATTACGTAAAGGTTTAACGCATTCACACGCACAGCTCAGAACGTAGGAAGATTTGAAAAGTTTGTAATTTAATGACTAAAATCTATCAAATAGAAATTCTTTTTTTTTACTTAAAACCCACAATTGATCTATATATCTGATATTGCATTAGATTGAGAATGGTATTGCTTTATTAATTAACTGAACGATTTCTTAACAATTCTTCAGTTCGCAGCTAAATTAACTCATATATAAGAGACGGAACTCTCGTGTATTAGATAACCGCTGACCGCTAGGTCGTCCAGCCGCGACCATGGTGACCGTTTTTTCGGCCGCGGGCAAGGGATAGCTTACGTAATGACACGCACACAGCTCTGATTCAAGGTGGATTTTAAATGCATGCAGTATGATAACTAAAATGTAATGCATAGAATTTTTTTTCAAAACGTATTTTGTGTTTTACTAGAAAAGAAAAAGAATGTTTTGTTTTCCGATTCTCGTCTTTAAGGTTTGTGCACTATAAGAACTAAACAACAATGACTTAAACTTCTTTAAAAAAAAAAAAGCATGTGTTCTAATTTTTTTTCTCATGAATTAAACCCCCCTGTATAAACCATCATACTTTCTGTGGTAACTTTATGCCAGTTTTACGCACAAAGACCTTCGTTAACTTGCCAGATGAAAACAGGTACATGTTAACATGTAAAGCCTTTTACACTCATACTACACAAATCACTTACAAAACAACATTGTAACGACCTTTATGAGATCCCAACGAACAACTATTCCAGCGACAGCCATATCGAAATCCTAACCGTTTATGAGTTATTAAGCAAAATCTTTTAAGGGCTACTGGCCCTTAATTTAAGGGGCCAGCCCTTTTTTATTGGTGTCAAATGAAAGCCCTTCACATTATGCACAACTTTTGTTCTATACGTATTTAGGAAATATTTCAAACTAAAAAGTTACGAAGCTAAAACATGAGAAAAATTTTGCTATTTTTAAAACATAGTTTTCGATTGATTAATTCGAGTGGAATAATTGGAAAAAACTAAAATACAAAAATCAGAGGACAATATTCAAAGTGTCTATTATAAAGATGTTTAACTATAAATTATTTGCTACGGACCATTTCGGAGCCTTTGTCTGGAAACTAATGCCCCTAAAATTTTAGAAAAAGGGGAATAACTCAAAACCGGAAGTTGCGATTTCAATTTTTTTTGTGCTCTAGAAACCTAATTCAATGTACAATATACCGTAAAAATTTGAATGAAATCGGATGACAAACAAATAAGTTATTGAGGTTTTAAAAACGTCTAGAAGAAGAATTAAAATAATGAATAATTACCATCAGAATCAGTACAAGGTCTTCCGTTGGAAACGGAAGACCTTAATAAAGCACGGGTAGAAGTAAGTAGCACCAGTAGTAGAAGTCAAGAGGAATTGTGGTGGGGTACTAGGAGAAGTAATCCGGAATAAGGGTGAAATAACCTGGTACTCCATGAACACAATGGGAACTCTGACAAGTGTAGTAGTTGGGGCTATATGGACCGGGGATATCGGCCTAGGTAGCTCAGAGGTATAGCTACTGATTAGAGTTGGAGGGGTCCCGGGTTCGATTCCCGGTCCAGCCATATGCTTTCAATGTGTTATATGCTCACTCCTCCTATTACACAAGTTACACGGTGCAGGATGTCCGGCTTTAGAACACACACGTTCACACACCTCCCTCGCCCTATAGTTATTATTATTTTGAGAACGAATCATTGATACTCAGGGTAGAGTAAAGGAATTTTTTTTAATATACGTAATAGCCTATTTCCTTGAAAAGAACCCGAAGATAACAAGTTACAGTATTTAATTTTAAATGCAACTCCTATGATCGGATTAGTATTCCAAAAATGCATGTGAGAAAAGAGAAAACGGGCTTTTTTCGTGCAGATTCTACTGTATCATTCATCCAACACAGCAATCAACACTCATCAAGTTTGACTTGCGTTACTTTTCATTCACTGGTTTTAAAATTATTAATTTTGGAAATTTTTCTATTCAATTATCTGATTAGAGCTGCGCTGGTGCATCTATTTACCCAAATGGACCCAAAATAAACCCTAATGGACCTAAATATGATGACAAAATTAATTTTAAACATCTCAACTCGTTTTTTATTACTAATTGGGCTCTCCTTTAGAAAAAAAACCTGAACCAAATTTTTTCCACAACTGTTTAGCAAATAAAACGAAGAATGTGTCAAATCGGGAGGTGGGGGGAGAGAGAGAGAGAGAGAGAGAGTGCCGGGACACGTATTGTTTGTGCAATAATCTCAGAATGTTTGTTTTTATACTAAATGCATATTGATATAAAAAGAAAGTTTCCATTTACCCTGAAGCTTCCGTTATTTTGGTCCGTGTGATACTTTAAAACAATTTCTGGTTTTTGCACTGCATAAATATTTGAGAGAACATCACACACAGTTCTTTATTTGGTGTTATTTGTATGTATAGCAACAAAGTGGTAATGCACCATATCTTTACAGGGTTAATTTAATGCGTCTTTAGTGAAGTAGAGGGTTACTTTAGGGCGGCGTGGAAGGGCCAGGTGAAAAAAAAATAATTTTTATTTGCTCGGACGAATTACGATTTGTTCGAACGAACTAGGACACCCCTGCGAATGTTATTGTCATTCAAATTTAGACCATGTGGTTTTATTTGACCCTTTCATTTTCGCAGTAAAAATCGTGCCTCGTGTTTATAGTTTATTTCCTAGAATCTAGGTACTTTAATCAAATATAAAATCTAGACGTTTATTGATTTTAGACTTTACCTTCATTAATTGGTGGATAAAATGAGTTCTAGAAATAAATGTGACAATAGAAAATATAGGGTTTTTGTGATCGGCTTCGGCCGATCACTGTTGTGTCCAGATGAGGCATCCGGCAAATGCTTCCACGTGCGCACACATTCCGCTTGCATGAGTAGTTCTTATAAAAACTTGAAGTTTGATTTACTATTTATATAACATTTTACTCGGTTTTATTTCAATTCATTTACCTTAAGAGATGCAAACATACATAAAATACAGTTCGACCTGTTAATTCAAGAATGCACATTTTGTCTCACGCGTAAGAATTTCGATCGAAAGATTCATTCAGTAATGCAGTTGACCTCGATGAACTGACCTCAATCATAAGAAGATGCTCCATGAACTGACCTCGATCTATTGATGTTGCATAATAGTAGCTAGGAAGACGGCTTGATTTATAAACAAGGTTACGTTATAATGCGACCTCAATAGCAAGTAATGATGGCATTCAATGTTTTTCAGTCGCATTCAATTATTTTAATACAACTCATTCTTTGTATATATGTGTTAATGCTCTTTAAAGAGCCCTACTCAGTATTTCTGAAGAAGAAGATACATTAACATTTAATAATTACGTTAAAAATATAAAATTAGACAAGGAGTTTACGAACGGCTTTTCCCAAATTTATTTCAAAATTAAATTTGTTGACGGTTTATAATCATGAAATTATGGTGTACAGATTCAAAATATTCTATATTACTTTTTTATTATTTTACATCAAACTGATCATGTTGATTGCTTCTAGCTATCAATATATCATTATTGCCGATCATTCCTTTAAAAGGAATACTTGTTTCTGCTGTTGCAACAATTAACATGCTTAGTAGCGATCCACCCTAAGGACTAAATTTTCGATCCGCGCCTGACCTAGGAATAGCATCAAAAGTGAAACAGACTATTCTATTTTATGCAGAATGTTACTCGAAAATGGCTTGATATACTAAATTTTTATACAAAACAGACACCAATTCTTTTTTTAAAAGCATGGTATTACACACCAAAAGCATAAAACGCGGCTATGATTTTATCAAGCAACCCAATGTTTACATTTTCAACCACGTGTAGAGTGGTTGAACACGAACGATAACTCTTTTCTGAATATCATCGTTTAGTTTAAACTAGAGTTTGACCCGTGCGTGCACGGGTTGACATTGCATATGATATCGGACATTTACGAAAAAGATACATCGACACACGGTATTGTTGACATTTATATTAACCAAGCTTTAAGCCTAAAATAATGCTATAAGTTTCACTACACTCTGCTTACTTAGAATAATCTAACTGTGTCTCGGGACAGGCCTTTACCACAGTTAGAATGCCTCCCATATACCCGTAATGTAGCAGAAAATTGCAGAATCGATCCGAAACGATTTTGGAGAATTGAAAATACAGACAAATTATTCATAACAAACCATTTTGAGGCTGTAAATACCTTTCATCTAAAAATTTAATTTATATTATTGAAGAATTCAACACTTTAATTTTCACCACACCATGTTGACATTCGGAACTCTCGGGATTTTTCATAGTAAATGCATTGTGTTAGAGTTATCTCCCGTATTTTCTTTGATGAACAGAATATATATACCAAATTTCCAATGAAAATTTACACGTATTTGTGTTATCGTTTCTGAGTTTATCCATGCAAATGTGATATCGTGAGACGTAAACTTCAGTTTGCACACCACTATTAATTTTTACTATATATTCTTACCAAAATTACGCAACTTTAGACACGGGTAGCAAGTTTAAAACAAACTTCTGGGAAAATCCCTCTTTACAACTTTTAAAACAATCGTTCCTAACCAATTTAGTAGCAAAAAACACACAGCCATCCACAAAGGCACGAGAGTTTGTTTACATCAAAGTTACACATGTGCTTGAAAATCAAGTCCGAGCCTTTTCACACCCCTGCCGAAACAACTGGCATCAAAAATTCAAGTGACCTCGTATTTTTACAAAAGTGGGAAAATCAGGCAGTTTACACGTTGTTTTTCATCTCATAAAAAACTACAGTCCCTGTCGCTGGCGGAAAACCCCTAAAAACGAAGGGGAATTCGGGAATTATTTTGCCTCAGCCATGTTTTGACGTGAACCTTCGGAAAAATAGTGTTGTGAGACCTGCAAGTAATCTATTTTTTTACACCCGCAAAAATAAAATCTGCAAACACAAAAACATTTATTGTGGAATATATGTGGAAAGTTTTACAGAATTCTGTAGCTATATCAAAAAGTTATGAGCGATTATTGAAACCATGGTGCTCGCGGTGGCCTCTGATTTATGAAAATATGTTAAAAGTTATACTGTATGTAATTTCACGGCGTGGCAATTTTGAATGATTTTTTTGGTTTTAATTTGTGCAAATATGCATGTCTATTCACAATACAATGCAAACTTGTTAATATCATGACGACCCGAGAATAGATACATGTACAAGTTTAGGGAACCCTGCCTTTTGGGGGAGGGGTTGAAAAACTGCCGTTATATCATTGAATTTTAAAGAATTGGCGTGTATTTTCATCTAAATTAGCATTGTCTGGTTCTAATAAAACTAAAGCGGGTGCTGCATCATAGCCAAATTCATAATTCACTTTAATATTGCCGTTTTAGCGGCATAATTTTATAATTTCTGTATATCATACAAGCGTCTAAATAACTCATTTTACACAAAATTCGTATTACATAGAAGGTTTTTTGGTTTACGACGATAAAGCCAACTTTCTGGATAAGCTGCTGTATTTTTTCGGGGCAGTTTGGACGGTCCGATACACTATAATCGGGTCGCTGTTTGATGTTCTACGAAATATTCAGAGGAAATCTGGGCTAATTTTGTATGCGCCATTGACAACAAAATAAGAGAGGTGCCGGCCACAAAGGCCCATTGTTGGTAATTTCTAATCTACACACATCGATAGAACGCCAAAAGCCATGTTTTGACGTGAACCTTCGGAAAAATAGTGTTGTGAGACCTAAAGAGCCTTCCGTGATTTAGCGTGAATGTAATGCGCATGCGCAAAATTGTAAAATCCAAAAAATCCAGATGATTTCCGGACTTTTTTTTAGGAATTTTCGTTGAGTATTAATTAGAGAAGCTTGATTAAGAAAAAATAAAAACAAATTGGTAATCTTCAAGTACCAATGATGTTTAAAATACATAAAACAAAAGACAGTACTCTACCGATTTATCGGTATTACAGCCCAAAAATTCGAGTCTATTTATTAATTTTAATATAGTAGTATAGATAACCACTAGATGATGAAATAAGACATATATCTTAATAGATTTTCATGTTTTAACATAAATCAAAGTATGATATGATATGAAAAACGGCCTGTACTTACGTATTTTGAGAATATTATCCGAACACTTATACTTCCGCTCGAATTTTCACAGGAACTGAACAAATCTCGGCGAAGTCTCGTGAACTTTCATTCGAGCACCTCTGGATTTATTACATACTTAGCAACGATAAAGAAAACATTCCGAACACATTCGCAGGGGTGTAGGATTTGTTCGGACGAATCAGTTATTTGTTCGGACGAATTAGCTATTTGTTCGGACGAATTACGATTTGTTCGGAAAAATAAGTTATTTATTCGGACGAATTAGGATTTGTTCGGACGAAAAAGTTATTTGTTCAGACGAATTAGGATTTGTTCGGACGAATTAGATATTTGTTCGGACAAATAAGTTATATTTATATAAAACAGCATTTTTGATGAACAATTTATAAGACTATCTGATCTGGCAATGATAAAGATGATGTATGGGGAGAGGGTCTGTGATCAAGCCACCCCTTTCCTAGAATGTCGTTTTTCCTCAAATGATATCACCTCAATGTTATACATGTTCTAGTCACTGATATTTCAAGGGTGTTGGAACAGGGGCGGCAGAGGCGGTCGCCGCCCCAATAATTTTGCCTAAAAATGAATTCTGAAAAAAATAAGACTGAATTGAAATTTAAAGCTATACACGCAATAATTTGCGTCAATTTTGAATGACAGTGAAAACGCATGTGTTTGTTTACTTATAAAAGTTAACTATATTCTGTAAATTACAGTGGTTAATTCTTTCTAGTTACAAAGATATAGAATTTTAATTGTTTATTTTCCTAATGCTTTTTCATGAATATTGATGAAGAAGGAGCGAAACCGACCTCATTGCGCATGTCCGCGGGAAATCAGGTAGCCGTTATTGTTTGCCTAATTACATATCCGTCTCGATTTTATATACAGATTTAACAGTTGTTACATGTATTATGAGTGTTATACATTTGTCATTCACGGTACCATTATTTTTTAACGTTTAAATAGGATAACACTCACACGAACTAAAAATAGCACTTAGGGGAAAACACATAAGCCTACGTCATTGTTCAGGGGAAGTACATGTATGTACATGAACATGCTCACACGCTTGGGTTTTTGCTTTCTTTAATTCGTACTCGTATAAAGGACAAATTTATGCTTTACTGAAAAAAATTATATCCTTTCCTTCGTGAAACTACAACAATTATAAAGATGTTGACCCCCACCAAGTTTTGTGTGATTGTCTAAAATTAGCTGTCGATATCACGTGACAGATTGATATTCATGAGAAGGCATTACTTTCCTGGCAGGAAAATAAATATTTTTTATTGTTTAAAATTTGATATCTTTATTACGTGATCGAATTGGGCATTATAATTAACAGCATATAGGTAACTTTTGTAAGGAATCAAACACACGTATTTTCCCCGTCATTTAAAATTGACGCAAATTATAGCGTGTATAGCTTTAATAACGGTGATCTGTATTAATTGGAGCAACGATGATAACGGCGAGTTATGTACAATGGAGCGGCGAAGGGTAACTTCATTGTTTACATAGTCAAAAGTTGGGTATATATACATGTACATGTTTCTGACGTGATTTGACAATCAACAGTGAATTAATTAGATAGGTTTGCCATTAAAGAAATATCGTTATTCAGCTTTGATGATCAATTACAAGTTGTAAGTTAGAAACAACTGATATTATTATGGGCTAAAAAAATATATAATATGTCACCACATGATTCACGGAAATCCATTTAAGGATTTTTAAACGTCTTTGAAGTGCAACAGAGACTGATAAGTTATATCAAATTTACGCGGATATAATTGGTGCTGATATATGCACATGTGCGGATCCAGAAAATTTTGTGGGCTGGGGGGGGGGGGTTCCAATGGATATCTATG
Organism: Magallana ariakensis; assembly: GCA_020458035.1. NCBI lineage: Eukaryota > Metazoa > Mollusca > Bivalvia > Ostreida > Ostreidae > Magallana > Magallana ariakensis. Next base: position 40,194,533 of record CM035820.1, read on the forward strand.
TTTGTCGAGGGGGGTAGCCTATTTTTGGTAACTTTACTATGTTAAGTTAAGAAATTTGAATTTTCCAAGCTCTATATCCGTGCGTGATGCACATAAACTTCTTTTATATAAATGTGAGTTGTGTTATCTTGATACACATTCTATGTCGTCAAAGGTAAGAAAAAAAGATTAAGTGTAACTTTGTTTCGTTTCTTTTATAGTGCCATCATAATTCAAGAATTTATAATTTGACACACTGTAGAATAACAACTTACATGTAAATCTGGTCCCCCCCCCCCAACTTATCGATAAAATTCGCCGCCCCAATATGAAATATATCTTTCGACGCCTCTGTATTTATACAATATCTGACATATTTTGCTGCCAGAATATAAGCTCAAGTCTCAAAATCTGTCACAATTTTGCATATCGATAAAGGGCGGAAGGATTATTATTTGTTATGGCATAGCGCGAAATTTTGTTTTAGTTTCTTTAAAAAAAAACGGCGTTGCCTAGAATGGGCATCTCCATGGGCATCTAAATGGAAGTCGGAGGGGGGAGGCAAACAATTATATCTATTGATAAAGGGTTGAAGTAGCATTATTTGTTATGGCATAGCACAAAATTATTTTTAGTTACTAAAGAAAACCTGCATTGCCTAAAATGGGCATCTAGACGGGGGGGGGGGGGCGGCAAACAAAATTATCTTTCAGACTCCTCATTCCCCTCTCCAACCGGGAAAATTTCGGGGATCTGCGCATGAGCTTGTAAACTGATTTAGACTTTTCACATCTGCGTAACCATGATTATGTATGAAATCTCTCTCTCTCTCTCTCTCTCTCTCTCTCTCTCTCTCTCTCTCTCTCTCTCTCTTCTGATAATTAACTTATGCACTTATGCAGACCAAATATCTTATTCGTCCGAACAAATAGCTAATTCGTCCGAACAAATAACTTATTTGTCCGAACAAATAGCTAATTCGTCCGAACAAATCCTAATTCGTCCGAACAAATCCTAATTTGTCCGAACAAATAACTTATTTGTCCGAAAAATTCCTAATTCGTCCGAACAAATAATTAATTCGTCCGAACAATTAGCTAATTCGTACGAACAAATCCTAATTCGTCCGAACAAATCGTAATTCGTCCGAACAAATAACTTACTCGTCCAAACAAATATTAAGAATTATTTATTTTTTCATCTGGCCCTTCCACGCCGCCGTATTACTTAACGTACACAATAAATTTTGAAAAATACATGCAATTAAACATTTAAAGCTTTATTGTTCTCTACACATGAAATCGGCATTGTGAACAAATCAGCATCCTAATATCCCTATACCTTTGCTCATATAGTTCTGTTCAGTTCTTTATTAACTTTAAGCTGTACAGCTTATCAGTACAATAAATATAAACAATATACACGTACAGGTAAGTTAACAGGAGAATGTGGCAGAAGTGTACATATGATATCAACATCTAATTTGCATTGAGTAAATCTTGTCTTATTTTCAAACTAAAGTGAATAAATTTACCCAGATTACATAGTTCTTTTACATTTTCAACATGAAAAAGTTGCAAAAGTTTACACATTGAAGGTTTTTTTCCAGTAATAAGGCTTAATGTATTTTTTGCGATAGCCTTCGTATATGGGACATATTAAAATAAAATGAAATTCATCTTCAATAGAATTTGAACATAAAAAACATTTTCTATTGTGTCTTTCGATATTATAAAATCGACCTGTTTCTATTGACAATTGATGCGAAGACAACCTGAATCTTGAAATACCTTTTTGATATTTGTTTGGAATATGTTTCCTTAACATGGGTTGCAATTAAGTATTTGAAAAAAGAGCATTTACTAGAAATATCTAGTTGAGAAAAAATATACTGTGTAGCTTGGTCAAAAATACGTTGTTTAACAACAATGAGATCTGCAGCTGTTATTTTTTGTTTTTCCAACAATTCAAACATACCCAGATTGCATAAAAAATCTTTAACATGATACAACCAGTTTTTTGCATTATGTTTTTCGACACAGTCATATAGTGTATAATAGCAATGTTGAATAATACAATTATTATGGTACAGTATCTTTTTCCAGAACTTAACTATATTGAACATTCTTTGGTACAGCAGAGGACAGCGTCCTAATTCAGAATAAACTGCTACATTACAAGCTGACCTTTTAACTCCCAAGATATGTTTACAAAAATCAAGATGAAGTTTCTCAATATTAGGTGCTTTGAGTGAACCCCAAACCTCAGAGGCATAGTTAATGACACTGCCAACAAAGCAATCAAACAATGATAGCAAAGAATTATGATTAAAAAACATGTTTCTAATATTTTTTCAATACAAATAATGCCTTTCTACCTTGCTCAGCAAGTTGTTTCTCGGCTTTAGAAAATTTATTATTGTAGTAAAAAATAATGCCAAGATAAGCAAACTGATCTACAATTTCAAGTGGTTTACCATAAATATACCATTTTCACTTTCTTTTACCCTTCCACCTTTTCTAAAAACAACAATATTTGACTTGTCAACATTAATATGTAATTTCCATGTGCTACAATAATATGTTAATTGATCCAAAAGAGATTGAAGACCAGCAATTGACTCTGAAAAATCACCATGTCATCAGCATACATAAGAAGGAAAAGATTCAGTGATGAAATTTCAAATGGTACACATTCAAAATTTAAAAAATTGATTTCAAAATCATTAACATACAAATTAAAAAAAATAGGTGAAAGAACTTCACCTTGCATTAAACCAAGATTGCTGTTTAAAAAATCACTCATAAATCCATCAGAAGTCACACATGCTTTAACATTTTTATACAACCCTTTTATAACACGTAGAAGTTTTCCTTGGATACCAATTTTTGACAATTTCATCCAAAGTTTAGACCTATCAACAGAGTCAAATGCTTTTTTGAAATCAATAAAGGCACAGTAAAGTCTTTTATTATTTGCCAACGATGAAGTAATTAAAGTATGTAGAGCAAAAATTGCATCATTTGTACCACATTTAGATTTAAAACCAAATTATGCATAAGTAATGACATTATTTTCATCTGACCATGTTATAAGTCTGTTGTTCAATACAGAAGTAAAAAGTTTACACATGTTGCTAACAAGGCTGATTCCTCTATAGTTATTAGGATCAGATTTATCTCCCTTTTTAAAAATAGGCACAATAATAGAAGAAGACCATGAATCAGGAAAGAACCCTGTTTGTAGTATACAATTAAAAAGTCTATGTAGGATAGGCAACAGATATTCTTCAAATTCAATGAAATATTCATTGAGTAAACAGTCGTCACCATGTGATTTACCTTTTTTTAATTTCTTAATAACTACTTTAATTTCTTCAACATCAATATCCTTATCTAGTTCTTCAAAAATACAATCTTCAGCATCATTGGGGATATCATTATCAATAGCAACATCGCTTTGTGAAGTTAATTTAAAATGATCAAAAAATTCACTTAGTTGCACATTAGATTTAAAATTAGATTTTCGATTAAATTTTGCAAAAAATTGCTTGGGATTATTTTTCTTAAGAATTTCTAGTCTTTGGCCTTCATGCAATAAATACTGTCTTTTGCATTTAGCTTCACAAAGCTTATATGTGCGCTTTTTGCACATCAATACTTGATGATTAACAACACTTTTACAAAAATTGAATTTGCGTAATGCAACAATATAATCTTTATACAGTGATTTTAATTTACAGTCAAACCATGGTTTATCACTTGTAGATAAATATAATTCATGTACGTTATCTTGCTTTGTTTGTTTTCTTCTAATGCTACAATCACAAGTGTCAAATTTCTTGATTTCAAAAAATGGATCTACAATTTCATGAAAAACTTCATTAAATTTGCTAATACAAAGATCCATGTCTGTTTGAGATGAGATATCTTCAATATTAATACAATCATTCAATCTGTGTTGATTTAGGATAATAGATTCTGTGCACGGTCCGAGGTGTTCCACTTTCCATGAGGAACGTTTACGTTGAGAGTATTCATGCGAGTCCGCAGGCTCTTGGCATGGGTGATTGTTCATACTTATGTGCAGTTCTATGTGTAGTGGTGCATGGTCAGAAAAAGCATTAAAATTACAGACAAAAAATTTATCAAAACAATCAACCATATGAACAGGTGATAGTAAATAATCAATTGTACTGAGTCCACGTGACCCATTGAAAGAAAAATCATTTGCGTGGCCGCCTTTATGTCTTCCATTCACAATACGAAGACCTGTGGTCTTACATAATGACCATAGTTTTGTACCATATTCATTATGCCCAGTGTCAGGGTTCATTCTTACAGGTAACTTGCTATCATGCAGCTGTATATGTAAGCAGACTATCTAAAATATCATTTCTGAAAAAAAATATATAGAATACATGTACATGTATGTTTCTTTCTATATTGAAGTTTGATTCATAATTAGCTGTTTATTTAGGAAAAGGAGTCAACATTTTGAAAAATTTAAATTGGTATAAATTACGTATGATGTGATACTACATCAATGATTAGTTTATAATAATATTGTATGGCTGTATACATAAACAAATATAAGTACATGTACTATTTATTGTTGAAACCGGACTGATAAATTTTATTTAGATTATAACACATTTAAGATAACAATCTTCATGCGCAGATCAAGAGGGGAGGGGAGGGGGTCAAGGGGTTTGAACATCCCCCCCACACACCCTTTCCTCGGAAAAATTGAGGTTTAAATTTACATAGTAAAATTATTGAAAATACATGTAGGCCTAGGACCCCCCCCAAAAAAAAGAGAAAAAAAATCTGTGTCCGCTTATAAAGCTCTCTCTCTCTCTACTATAATCGTATTTCTAAACAACAGGGGTGAATAAATCTCGGGTTTATACAATTGATGGTGAAATATCACTACAATTCTAGCTTGATTCCCCCAAAAGAAACCAAGCCCCCTTTTCTCCGACATGATACCCTCAAGAAAACCCTCTTCCCGGGGAAACTTCCCCTTATGTACAGATTTAACTTTTTAAGCCTCAATAGAATAAGGTTCGTCGTTCTATTTACACTCTGTTATTTGCAACGCTCTACGGGAAAACCGGTGATTTTATTATGGAGCGGTGCGTGCAAATCTTAAATTCGATCAAAATTGTCATAGGAATATTTTTTTTCAAATAAAGGCAAATTTACATTTTCCAGTGGCTCTGTGCTAATACTACGAAACGATTGTTTAACGAATATATTCCAATGCATTTCATCAATGATTATCTTAATGTTTAACCGTACAATTGCTGAAAATTATGTAAATATAAGTAATAGCGAATCATTCTTTGAATATAATGAGGTGATAAAATACGCGGTCGGACGTGATCAAATCTATCATAAAGACCTTCGGGCTCTTTTGGATTTGATTACTCCCGACCGTATTGGGCCGCACAATACTCAAAGAATAATTCCTTATTCCTTAAATAAAATCAATGTTTCGAATTTGTTTGGTGGGGTTTTTTTTTTCTCATAAAACGGTTTTATCTTCGTTATTGACACTAAATATGTATATATATACACTGTATTCAATTGTGAAAAAGATATAATGTGAACATTTTTGGGGGTAATTTTCTGTCAGAAAGAATTTGTCTGTAAATTAAATGTAAATGTAAATTCGAATCATCACTGAAGAGCAAATGTATGAACGCAAGGTTATTTTTTTAATACTTGGTTAGGGTTATTGATAACTGTAATATTTGTATAACATGACGTAGCATCGCATAGATCTGAAAGTGGGGGAGGGGCAGACATATTAAAAATCTTGATAGGCAAAAAAAAAAAAAAAAAAATGCAAATTTTCTAAATATTCGGGGGTTGGGAGGGGAGGGAGTGTTCCACATAAAACTTCTTTTTTAATATTAACCGTATAATATTTTCACATGCTCCCCAAATACATGTATAAATGTATTGAGGCGCATCTCAGTGGGGGGGGGGGGGGGTAATACCTGGGGGAGGGCTCCCTGCCAACCCCCCCCCCCCATGTTGTTTAGTGCTTGAATAAGTAAAATTACATGTCTCAGTTCAATATAAAGCGCATGTGTACTACAAAATGAAAAAGTCACCCCCCCCCCCAAAAAAAAACCAGAAAAAAGAACAGAAGAAAGAAAGGAAAACCTGTAAGAGTTGTCTACCGTTCTGTGCATATCAAGCGTCACAGTGACGCAGATGTTTGAAGCATTTTAACAGGAGATGGAAAGCGAAAGATGTAAATACAAGATTTTATGATGTAGTGGAGCTAACACCAAATATACAAGATGGGGACGATCAATCTCCTTTGTGTTCTAACTGTGATATTGTGTATTATCGGTGTGGATTATGTCGCTAAAGCAGAGAAGATCGGTGAGTTTTGAGGTTTTCTATTGTCATCGATTTTCGCTATTTTTGAAATGTTGGAGATGAGTCACTGGTTGTCTGTGAATACAATGGTGCCGCTAACTTGGCCGAGGTGGTGGTGGATATTAACGAACAACATCACTCTCTTCTACATGTTCAAAACATGTTTTGTATTTTGAAAATTCAATGTGAAACAGTATTGCATAAATTATCAGAAAGTTTTCTTGTGCCGAACATACCGAAGCATAATTGTTTTGTTTCAGCCTCAAGGGCTTGTGTAAAAAAAGCATCGTTAAAAATTGGGTACCTCGGAGGAAATCTTCACATAAATCACAGGAATTGTAAAGAAAAAAAAGCGTTTAAAAATGGGTACCTAGGAGGATTTCTTCCGGGGTACCCATCTGTTAACAATGCTTTTATCTACACAATCCCCTATGATTTTAGCTATTACACATGTTACAGTTCTAGCATTTTTAAAAACAGTTACAGTTGTATGAATCGCCATAACATGTATAGTCTTTATATTCTACATAAGTACTAATTTCTTGGGCCTATTCGAATAGGAAACTTAATCATGTTCATTCAGACTTGCATGATGGGCAAAAATGAATATTGAATCAATACATAATCTGAAGCCAGTGTCTGTACACTGGACTCTGTCTGATCTGATATTGTTATGAGGTCGTGGGTGATGTTACAGGGAGTTTATTAAACAGTATGCAATTAATGTAATCAATGCCTTTGATGCAGGCTAAATTACTCTTTCAATGTTGCAGTGATTTTATAAACCATGTCATTCATGTAATCAATGCCTTTGACATGTTTGATGCAAACTAAATTAATTTTTCAATGTGAAATGCTAAACATTTTCATACTAATAAGATTGCATCCATTATTCATGCTATTGATAGAGATATATGGATTACAAAATACAACATGTAAAAGGTGGATTATTCATTCAAATGCTGCACAATATACCCTAAAACCTTGAAAATTAGCCAGATTTAATATTAAGCCTGTTTTAAAAATAAGCCAGTCATTACAATGCCAGTTTGGAATGATTTTAGACTACCGTTAAGTCTCATGTGTAGCACGCACCTATGTATATTATGCATGCATACAAAGTGTATTCAATTCGTTTAAAAGTAATAACGAGCGTTTGTGAATCTTAATAAAATCAACCAACAACAGTTATTACTTAATTGATAATTAGTCCAATTATTTGATTATCGTAAAATTAACATTGTATATGTCTTTTATCGTCATTATCAAGTCGTACAAATGATCGGTCTATTTTTAAAGTGTCCATCTGCATGCAAACCAACTAGGGCATAACGGGACATAAAGTGAATAATTTTTTAATCAAATCTTAATTATTGCTTATCTTCCTATTCTTATATAAACTGTGAACTCTGATAGGACAGTGCATGCTTCTGACACCGAAAATTGTTAAACGAACATTGACCACGCGACGAGTCAACAGGTGGCTGGTTACGTAATGGCGAATACACTAGCTAAAACTTGTTAGATGCAAAGAACAATAGTCAGAGTGCATAAATATTCTATTACATGAAATAAAATTGAATTAAAAACACTTTACCACTTTTCATTTAACTCTTACAGGTTTTACCTGGATATACCGTTTTTAGAACAGTCAAAAAGTTCACAACCGATCAATTACAACCTAATATTGTTTTGTTGATAAGCTGTGATTATGATCTCATCGTTTACAGAATTTTTGCATTGATAATAAGCCACAAATTGAAAATATGACGGTTTTGAAAATAAGCCCCCACTTTCTTACCAAAAGTTAAAATAAGCCGCGGTTTATTTTCAAGGTTTTAGGGTACCAATCTGACTACAATTATGAATATACTTGGGACAGTTTTCCCCCTGCAATTATTCTGTGTACAAAACCTATCTGTGTGAACAGTTTCTATTGCAGATCAAGCAATCCATGTTGGATACTCACGACACAACATTGCTGATACAAACACCTTAATCATGTTAATGCTGGTACAATGTACACAATATAGCTGGTACAAACACTTTAATCATGTTAATGCTGGTACAATGTACACAATATAGCTGGTACAAACACCTTAATCATGTTAATGCTGGTACAATGTACACAATATAGCTGGTACAAACACTTTAATCATGTTAATGCTGGTACAATGTACACAATATAGCTGGTACAAACACCTTAATCATGTTAATGCTGGTACAATGTACACAATATAGCTGGTACAAACACTTTAATCATGTTAATGCTGGTACATGTACACAATATAGCTGGTACAAACACTTTAATCATGTTAATGCTGGTACAATGTACACAATATAGCTGGTACAAACACTTTAATCATGTTAATGCTGGTACAATGTACACAATATAGCTGGTACAAACACTTTAATCATGTTAATGCTGGTACAATGTACACAATATAGCTGGTACAAACACTTTAATCATGTTAATGCTGGTACAATGTACACAATATAGCTGGTACAAACACCTTAATCATGTTAATGCTGGTACAATGTACACAATATAGCTGGTACAAACACTTTAATCATGTTAATGCTGGTACAATGTACACAATATAGCTGGTACAAACACTTTAATCATGTTAATGCTGGTACAATGTACACAATATAGCTGGTACAAACACTTTAATCATGTTAATGCTGGTACAATGTACACAATATAGCTGGTACAAACACTTTAATCATGTTAATGCTGGTACAATGTACACAATATAGCTGGTACAAACACTTTAATCATGTTAATGCTGGTACAATGTTCACAATATAGCTGGTACAAACACCTTAATCATGTTAATGCTGGTACAATGTACACAATATAGCTGGTACAAACACTTTAATCATGTTAATGCTGGTACAATGTACACAATATAGCTGGTACAAACACTTTAATCATGTTAATGCTGGTACAATGTACACAATATAGCTGGTACAAACACTTTAATCATGTTAATGCTGGTACATGTACACAATATAGCTGGTACAAACACTTTAATCATGTTAATGCTGGTACAATGTACACAATATAGCTGGTACAAACACTTTAATCATGTTAATGCTGGTACAATGTACACAATATAGCTGGTACAAACACCTTAATCATGTTAATGCTGGTACATGTACACAATATAGCTGGTACAAACACACTAATCATGTTAATGCTGGTACAATGTACACAATATAGCTGGTACAAACACCTTAATCATGTTAATGCTGGTACAATGTACACAATATAGCTGGTACAAACACTTTAATCATGTTAATGCTGGTACAATGTACACAATATAGCTGGTACAAACACTTTAATCTTGTTAATGCTGGTACAGGTACAGACACTTTAATCATGTTAATGTTGGTACAATGTACACAATAACGCTGGTACAAACACTTTAATCATGTTAATGCTGGTACAATGTACACAATATAGCTGGTACAAACACTTTAATCATATTAATGCTGGTACAATGTTCACAATATAGCTGGTACAAACACTTTAATCATATTAATGCTGGTACAATGTACACAATATAGCTGGTACAAACACTTTAATCATGTTAATGCTGGTACAATGTACACAATATAGCTGGTACAAACACTTTAATCATGTTAATGCTGGTACAATGTTCACAATATAGCTGGTACAAACACTTTAATCATATTAATGCTGGTACAATGTACACAATATAGCTGGTACAAACACTTTAATCATGTTAATGCTGGTACAATGTACACAATATAGCTGGTACAGACACTTTAATCATGTTAATGCTGGTACAATGTACACAATATAGCTGGTACAAACACTTTAATCATGTTAATGTTGGTACAATGTACACAATATAGCTGGTACAAACACTTTAATCATGTTAATGCTGGTACAATGTACACAATATAGCTGGTACAAACACTTTAATCATGTTAATGCTGGTACAATGTACACAATATAGCTGGTACAAACACTTTAATCATATTAATGCTGGTACAATGTACACAATATTGCTGGTACAAACACCTTAATCATGTTAATGCTGGTACAATGTACACAATATAGCTGGTACAAACACTTTAATCATGTTAATGCTGGTACAATGTACACAATATTGCTGGTACAAACACCTTAATCATGTTAATGCTGGTACAATGTACACAATATAGCTGGTACAGACACTTTAATCATGTTAATGCTGGTACAATGTACATAGTATTGCTGGTAAAGACACTTTAATCATGTTAATGCTGGTACAATGTACATAGTATTGCTGGTACAAACACTTTAATCATGTTAATGCTGGTACAATGTACACAATATAGCTGGTACAAACACTTTAATCATGTTAATGCTGGTACAATGTACACAATATAGCTGGTACAGACACTTTAATCATGTTAATGCTGGTACAATGTACATAGTATTGCTGGTACAAACACTTTAATCATGTTAATGCTGGTACAATGTACACAATATAGCTGGTACAAACACTTTAATCATGTTAATGCTGGTACAATGTACACAATATAGCTGGTACAAACACTTTAATCATGTTAATGCTGGTACAATGTACACAATATAGCTGGTACAAACACCTTAATCATGTTAATGCTGGTACAATGTACACAATATAGCTGGTACAAACACTTTAATCATGTTAATGCTGGTACAATGTACACAATATAGCTGGTACAAACACTTTAATCATGTTAATGCTGGTACAATGTACAGTCAAACTTGTATTAAGCATTCACCTGCGGGAGGCACCCAAAGTGACCTCTTAACAGAGGTGACCTTTGAATAGAGACTTATGAATTTGCCAACATCAAATACCTTATTAAAACAATAATTGGATTTTATTTTAATTATAAACGTGATATTTAGCTTAATATATCAAAATGATAGATAAAGTAATTGATTTGGTGGGTTTTTTTTTATAGTATCTATAATATTTGCAAATAAGTACAAATACATAACAATGCATTGTGCATGCAATTGTTAATATTTTTCTTTTCATTATTGAAAAACATCATTACGTTGTAAAACCTTGTCACTGAAATTTTCACGGTAACAACAATAACTATTTTCATGAATACCGTATATTTAGAAAACAAACACTTTTAATACAAATCAACAATTTAATTTTTAACCGACCGTCTCTGAACTCAAAATCATATTATTAAATTGAGCAATTTTCTCTTGCCTCGCCGCGGACATTTTTGACACCTATTTCATTTATGTTTTTAAAACAAACATTGTTAATACATGTTTAACCAATTCACTTGATTACCATTCGTATCTGCTCTGCCAATTATGTATTATAAATACTTCGATTAATTTGGTTTCTCTCGCCTCAGGCGTATAATTATTGTTTACACGTATACCCGACATTCGGAAGCCATGTTTAAAATCCCCGGGTGTAAATCATGTGACCGACCAAAATGGCCGCCTAATGCATGTCGACAGTACAGTTTCGGATCAAAATACGGTGACCGCTGCCCGCGTTAGACAGGTGACCACTCTTTAGAGGGCAATTATATAGGATTTTTCATCGGGAGGAAATAAAATGACCGCATATGAAAGGTGACTGCTTAATAGGGGTGACCGTTTCGGCAGTTTTGACTGTACACAATATTGCTGGTACAAACACCTTAATCATGTTAATTCTGGTACAATGTACACAATATAGCTGGTACAAACACTTTAATCATGTCAATGCTGGTACAATGTACACAATATTGCTGGTACAAACACCTTAATCATGTTAATGCTGGTACAATGTACACAATATAGCTAGTACAGACACTTTCATCATGTTAATGCTGGTACAATGTACATAGTATTGCTGGTACAGACACTTTAATCATGTTAATGCTGGTACAATGTACATAGTATTGCTGGTACAAACACTTTAATCCTGTTAATGCTGGTACAATGTACACAATATAGCTGGTACAAACACTTTCATCATGTTAATGCTGGTACAATGTACATAGTATTGCTGGTACAGACACTTTAATCATGTTAATGCTGGTACAATGTACACAATATAGCTGGTACAAACACTTTAATCATGTTAATGCTGGTACAATGTACATAGTATTGCTGGTACAAACACTTTCATCATGTTAATGCTGGTACAATGTACACAATATAGCTGGTACAGACACTTTAATCATGTTAATGCTGGTACAATGTACATAGTATTGCTGGTACAAACACTTTAATCATGTTAATGCTGGTACAATGTTCACAATATAGCTGGTACAGACACTTTAATCATGTTAATGCTGGTACAATGTACACAATATAGCTGGTACAAACACTTTAATCATGTTAATGCTGGTACACTGTACATAGTATTGCTGGTACAAACACTTTCATCATGTTAATGCTGGTACAATGTACACAATATAGCTGGTACAGACACTTTAATCATGTTAATGCTGGTACAATGTACATAGTATTGCTGGTACAAACACTTTGATCATGTTAATGTTGGTACAATGTTCACAATATAGCTGGTACAGACACTTTAATCATGTTAATGCTGGTACAATGTACACAATATAGCTGGTACAAACACTTTAATCATGTTAATGCTGGTACAATGTACACAATATAGCTGGTACAAACACTTTAATCATGTTAATGCTGGTACAATGTACACAATATAGCTGGTACAAACACTTTAATCATGTTAATGCTGGTACAATGTACACAATATAGCTGGTACAAACACTTTAATCATGTTAATGCTGGTACAATGTACACAATATAGCTGGTACAAACACTTTAATCATGTTAATGCTGGTACAATGTACACAATATAGCTGGTACAAACACTTTAATCATGTTAATGCTGGTACAATGTACACAATATAGCTGGTACAGACACTTTAATCATGTTAATGCTGGTACAATGTTCACAATATAGCTGGTACAGACACTTTCATCATGTTAATGCTGGTACAATGTTCACAATATAGCTGGTACAGACACTTTCATCATGTTAATGCTGGTACAATGTACACAATATAGCTGGTACAGACACTTTAATCATGTTAATGCTGGTACAATGTACACAATATAGCTGGTACAAACACTTTAATCATGTTAATGCTGGTACAATGTACACAATATAGCTGGTACAAACACTTTAATCATGTTAATGCTGGTACAATGTACACAATATAGCTAGTACAAACACTTTAATCATGTTAATGCTGGTACAATGTACACAGTATTGCTGGTACAGACACTTTCATCATGTTAATGCTGGTACAATGTACACAATATAGCTGGTACAGACACTTTCATCATGTTAATGCTGGTACAATGTACACAATATAGCTGGTACAGACACTTTAATCATGTTAATGCTGGTACAATGTACACAATATAGCTGGTACAAACACTTTAATCATGTTAATGCTGGTACAATGTACACAATATAGCTGGTACAAACACTTTAATCATGTTAATGCTGGTACAATGTTCACAATATAGCTGGTACAAACACTTTAATCATGTTAATGCTGGTACAATGTACACAATATAGCTCGTACAAACACTTTAATCATGTTAATGCTGGTACAATGTACACAATATAGCTGGTACAAACACTTTAATCTTGTTAATGCTGGTACAATGTACATAGTATAGCTGGTACAAACACTTTAATCATGTTAATGCTGGTACAATGTACATAGTATTGCTGGTACAACATGTCAATGTACACAATATAGCTGGTACAAACACTTTATTGCTGGTACGATGTACAAAGTATTGCTGGTACAAACAATTTATTGCTGGTACAATGTAGTAATACACATCATACAAATTTTCTTAGTGTAATAACAATACATACATATACCAGTCAGGGGTGTGACTGAAATCCATCATATTGAAAAATAACTGATTACTGTCATTTCTACTAACTACATAATGTACATATCAATTCCATTCCCAGTCAATTCTTCCAACCCATTTACTTCATAGTTCACTATCCTGCTATGGTCCCATGTGTAGAGAAACAACTGAAACCAAAATAAATTAGTGTGCCCTGTAAAACAAACGAGATAATTAAGTGCGCCCAGACTTACAAAATTGATAAAAAATGATGGAATACAGTCATATTTATTTTCAGAGGTCACTCCATATTTTAAAATAAACCCCAAATAGTTATGACCATTTTTCATCATTTTTAGCTCACCTGAGCTGAAAGCTCAAGTGAGCTATTCTGATCACATTTTGTCCGTCGTCCGTCTGTCCGTCCGTCTGTCCGTCTGTAAACTTTTGTACATTTTGATCTTCTTCTCTAAAACCGCTCGTCCAATTTCAACCAAATTTGGCACAAAGCATTCTTATGGGAAGGTGAATATAAATTGCAAAAATAAAAGACCGATCTTTATTCAAAGCGGAGAAAACCTCGAAACTGTAGAAAAAGGGGGGTGCATTTTTAAAAATCTTCTTCTCAAGAACTACTGAGTCAAATTCAATATAATTTAGCATAAATAATCCTTATGGAAAGGAAAATATAAATTGCAAAAATTATGGGCTAATTCTGTTTCAAATCTGAGTTATTACGAAAATAATAATAAAGGAAATGCGTGTTTCAATCAGTTTATAGCTTCGGGTTCGGTATTCCATGAGTCATGGTAAAATGGATAGGCAAACCCGGGCCGGGGCAAAACAAAAGATTGGCAGTTATTAATATGCCGATCTCATTAAAATTTTGAGGATATGTTACGGACTAGTATATTTGTATTCGCTGTAAATATTGCTGCAAAACAATGCGTATTTTGGAATTGACGATTGCCGATCTGCCCCGGCTTTTATTTTGCCCCGGCCCGGGTTTGCCCACCCATTTTACCAAGACTCGTATACGAGGTTCTTTGTTTAAGATAAACGGGTCGATCTGACAATGATGAATTAGTTTGTTGTGCAACAGTTCGCGTACGAAGGGGATCTTTGAAACATGCAGAATACATTGGTGCCGATTTTGTGAAGTAAATTGAGGTTAAATATTTCAATGCGTTGACAGTTTTCACATAAGACGGTGGTGTTGGCTTGTTTTGATTTTCGTTTCGTTTTCATTATCTATGCTTTGTTACCTGGGAACTATCGCCTGTATTTTGTAATTTTTACGTATCAAATCAAACAGAGACTTTGTTAAATCAGACAGTTAACTGTTAACCTGCGCAAATTAGGCAAAATCTGATGTATTAAAAGAGTACTAAAATACTATTCATTCTATCGGTAATTCGGTATGATCTTTTGCGTAATGGGCCTATTAGATTAATGCAATGTGTTTTGTTGAGATGCTTAGCATTTTCTCGAATTTATTCATAAGTTTAAATAGAGTTTAATATCGCTGACGGAAATATGTAGGTATATATTTTGAAAAATAAATTGTGCACTTTATTTGTTATAGTGCATATGTTTCTTGTGTTTATAATTGTTTACAATTTCTATTTACTAACCATATTTGAGTGTTCAGCTTCGAATTATAAGCAAGATACAGAGATTTGCTCACAATTCTATGTACACAGATCTGAGGCCATTCTTTTTTTCCACTTTAAATGCTGAATAGGAAATACAAAGTTAAAATTCTTAAGCTGAATGTAATAAACTCGTGTACAAAATATATGAATCAAACCTAGCAGAATTGTGAGCTCTGTATCTTGCTTATAATTCTACGATTGACGCTGAAATTTAAGTTGATCATTAGAAATGTCTCGCTAAATATTAAATACTTGTACAAAAAAATGAAAGGATGATATGCTGTATATAACTACTCTCTGGCCCCTTTTATACAATGGATAATGTGAAATCTACATCGTGATAGTTTTTCAGACACGAGTAAATAAAAACGACACCGTTAAACAATTTCCATAGTTCTGACACATTTCTGTTGCGGGGATAAAGGAATTATCGCTATATTCCTAAGAAAATATTACAGCGGAAAATTATCCTGGTCTGTAGCCATTTTTTATTTTTGAATAAAGATGAAAATAATGGGTTGGCCTTAGTAAAATAGAGTGATGTGCCTGTCAATACTGTAACATTGATTTTTATAGCTCTTTAACATGTCACGTGACAACAATTTTCATTCCAGTGTATTCATCAATCAAATGTGAGTAAAGTTATAAAAGTCACACGAGTTTACGCCAGGTAAACAACAGTCATTTAATTATAATGGAGAAGACAAATTAAATTTTTGAATGTTTTTAATTTGAGGAATTGAGCGGATTGGGGTTCAATTTTCTTCTTCACATCTATAGGATTTTTTTTTAATAAAATGCAATAACTATTATATGATATTTTAAAAAGAAATACTATAACTAGTAAGTAGTTGAGGAAGAAAATGTACCTATATGCTCTCATATATTTTGATCGCTTTATAAAGTGGGGGGAGGGGGGGGGGGCAGAACGAAAATATAGGGAAATGGAGGGAGGTGTACCCCTACCAAATGTTTAGTTTTATATCTTGCGTAGGATTTTCTTATTCTGGGTAAAAATAGTATTCCATAAAGATACAATGTCAAAGATTACGTGTATGCAAAAATAAGTGTAAAATTCGTATACTTTACAATATTTATTTTTTGTTATTCTACTTAGGGGCCATATGGCACAATATCTTTTGAACGCCCATTGTTGCTCAGGTGAGCGATGTGGCCCCATGGGCCTCTTGTTTAAAAAAAATGATGAATTTCAGTCATTACTTAAAATCAGTTTTATGATTAGAAATCATTATATTTCAATATGATGGATTTCAGTCACACCCCTGACTGTATACTGGTACTGATAAATCAGATAGAATGGAAATAAGAAAAAAACTTTTGCTGTATTTTTTCACTTTTGATATGTGGAGATATGCTTTTTTGTAAAAATGATAATTGTGCTGTAAAACTTGAGGGCATTGAGAACTAGATAACTTAGTTAGTTAACCCAGTTATCATGGTATAACTTAGTTACCCACTTAAACTTACCTACTATTTTCACTATAACATATGATAAGTCTCCAAACTTTTATATATATATTACAGTTTTCCTTTGTTACAATTAGAGAACTCGATGACTTTTATGCTTGTGATTTTGTAAGCATGCGAATATATAAATGTAAAGTACAGTATAGAAAAGCAATAAATATGACAATATTTCATCATAACAATTATTACATTTCATCCATGTATTACTCTTCATTATAACAATTATTACATTTCATCCATGTATTAATCTTTATTATAACAATTATTAAATTTCATCCATGTAATACTCTTCATAATAACAATTATTACATTTCATGTATTAATCTTCATTATAACAATTATTACATTTCATCTATGTAATACTCTTATTATAATAATTATTACATTTCATCCATGTATTAATCTTCATTATAACAGTTATTACATATCATATATGTAATACTCTTCATTTTAACAATCATTACATCTCATCCATGTTCTGTATTTATTATTAGCTCACCTGAGCTGAAAGCTCAAGTGAGCTTTTATGATCACATTTTGTCCATCGTCCATCTGTCCGTCCGTCCGTCCATCTGTCTGTCTGTCTGTCTGTCTGTCTGTCTGTCTGTCCATCTGTAAACTTTTCACATTTTGAACTTCTTCTCTAAAACCACTTGGCCAATTTCAACCAAATTTGGCACAAAGCATCCTTATTGTATGGTGAATATAAATTGCAGAAATGAAAGACTGATCTTTATTCAAAAACTACTGAGTCAAATTCAACGTTATTTAGCATAGATAATCCTTATGGTAAGGAAAATATAAACTGCAAAAATTATTGGCTAATTCTGTTTCAAATTTAAGTAATTAACGGAAATAAAAATAAGACAGAGAGAATGGGGGTCAATCAGTTTAACTTCGGGCTCGATATTTCATATATCGAAAATGAAAGTTCTGTTTGGAGAAACCATGTTTGACGCGTGATAAACGAGTCATTCTGACAAATATGAATTTGCTTGTTGTGCAACAGTTTACGTTCGAAGGGAATATTTGAAACATCCAATTTATATTTGTGCCGTTTTTATGAAGTAAACTGAGGTTAGATATTTCAATGCGTTGACATTTTCACTTGTGTCGGTGGCTTTAGCTTGTTTTGATTTTCGTTTCTTTTCTTTTTAACTTGAGGGGAACTATAGCATGTATTTTAGAATTTTTACGTATCGAATCAAATGTAGACTTCGGTAAATCAGACAGCCGATTGTTTACATGTACCTGCGCAAAATGGGCAATGTAATGCGGTACGAACTCTTCAAAATTGTTGATTAATGTAACATGTTTTGTTAAGATGCTCAGCATTTTCAGTCTAATCGGAGATTATTTTCGCTGCTAGAAATATATAAGTGTTTATATGATGAAAAAAAATTGTGTTCTTTCTTTGTTTTTGTGCATTTTTCTTTTGTTTTAATTGTTTACAATTTTCTATTTACTAACCGTATCTGAGAGTCAAGCTTCGAATTATAAGCAAGATGCAGAGCTTTGCGCACAACGCTATGTTTGTACACAGAGCTAGGGACATGCTTTAGTTAGTTTACATTTTAAATGCAGCTATGCTGAATAGAAAATACCAAGTTTAAAAATCTTAAGTTGAATGTAATAAACTCATGTAAACAAAAACATGACTCAAACCAAGCTATGTATCTTGCCTATAATTCTACGATTGGCGCTGAAATTTTGGTTGATCATTAGTAAGGTCTTGCTAAAAAGATGATGTGCTGTATTGCAACTACTTTCTGGTGCCCCTTCTTAAACGATGAATTGCATACAATCTACACAATTTTTTGATAGTTTTTCAAACAAAAGTAAATAAAAACAACGTCTTTTAAATATGGAAGGGAATTACCGCCAAAATTCCAAAATTCTATGTATCTTGCTTTTATTCTTATTATGCTTACTTCTTTATTCTTCAGTACATTTATACTTGCATGTCACTTTATTGTTTTCATATTCATGCTTATCTAATTTCACTTTGATTCTCTTTGATTTTTTATTGTTTGCTTAATTCTATGTTGCAATATTCTCTTCTTATTCGTGTAATTTTTTTCTTCTATCTCTGTTACAAACGTGAATTCAAACACGCAAACCATAAGGCACTTTCAATAAAGACGAATACAAGTTGCATGAATTTAATGCTGCATTATGACGCCAGGCGGCAGTGTGTGCGCTACAATTGCTGCTCCCGAAGATTTATTAAAACGAAACTAACAAATGGCATAAATTTAATAAATTCGTGAAAACATCTCAAATTAAGGGCTAAGTATAGGAATATGAAATACATGTAAATATAGTCAACTTTTAACAAGCCATGATATACGCAGACTCAAAAAGATACTTTTTTTTGTATACATGTACATGTAATATGCCTCCGCGCGGTTCTAAAAAAATCATAGGGGGGGGGTCTGAGAGATAATTTTGTATTAATTATTTTCTTGGTTAATTAAATAAGTGTGAATTTTCCATTGGGAGGTGGATCTGATCTCATTCTAGATCCGCAATGCAATGTACCGTATATATATGCAGTAACAAATTATTTGCAAATTATTTGCATGAACAGTTAATTTTTAGAAGAGGAACATGTCATATTAAGTACTTGTCGACAGGACTTTATTTTCATTTGAGGTGAAAAGAGGTGGGGTGATGCATGGTTCTGTCCAGAGGTACCCGTGGAACATGTAGATGAAATAGAAATAAATTTAAATCAAATTTAAAGATGTTTTTGAAACACAGTAAAAGGACTGGGTTACGAAATGCTTAGAAGTAGCTTTTCCTGTACTCTAGTAGGTGTGAAAATTATCACTTGCATGAATCACTATGTACCTCTCGTTAGGCTACAGTACTGTGTATCCCTGATTAAATGCGATGAATTAATATTCGCGTGAAATTCCGGGTTAAAAACTTAAAACTGCAGGTTTTAAAATCTTAAAATCTTATTTTTCTAAAAGTTTTGAACTTGTGATATGAAAACAAAGTTTGGTGCACGCGATTTTATATTCTTGCGATTCGGCACAGAACGGTGGAATCGCAGAAGTAAATATACGTATACGCGGTAAAATTAACGAATCTAAAGTACAATGTATCAGTGACTTAATTACACAATGAGTAAACGAAAACAAACCAGGCAAAGAGATTAAAATACGGTATGTGATATGACTGTTTATACGTTTTGGTTTAAAATCTAAATCAAATCTTAATAAAAATTCTTATATAAAGTTCTAAATAAGATATTTTTTTTTCTTCCAAAATACAAAACATAAATAATGTATGCTTCTTATTTACACAAATTTTCGAAATGATAAAAATGTATATGTATCACTCACAGCCATGCTTATTGTAGGTTTGTTTATTTTAATATAAATCATGTACATGTAACTGAATGTCCATGTTTAGATTTGAAAGTGTTTAAGCTATGATACATGTAACTTAGAGACATGAACCTCATACATGTCTACCCGTCAACTGGTCTAGATTAAATGAAGAGTTGAATTGACCGACTTCCATATCAAGCTTGCGATAATGATAATTATGATACGGGTGCTAATTATGAGAACTGTAAGATTATATCGTCTCATATATATAACTGATGCGCAGACTTAGAATTTTATTTTATTTTAGGGGGGGGGGGGGGGGGGGTCCAGTCACCCCACCATCCTTGAAAATTCAAACTTTTTTAAATTCACGTAGTAAACCTACTGAAAATAGAACTCGACCTACCCCCCACCCCCTCCCCGGTAAACAAAATTATAGATTATCTCTTAGTACATAAACCTCCCCTCCATTTCTTGATCTGAACATATAAACATTGGAGCGAAATGTCATGGTGCGATTATCCCACATCTAGCTAGCTACGTTTTTTTCAGGGAGCAGCAATTGTAGCGCACACACTGCCGCCTGGCGTCATAATGCAGCATTAAATTCATGCAACTTGTATTCGACTTTATTGAAAGTGCTTTATAGTTTGCGTGTTTGAATTCACATTTGTAGCAGTGATAGAAGAAAAAATTTACACGGATAAGAAGAGAATGTTGCAACATAGAATTAAGCAAACAATGAAGCATCAAAGAGAATCAAAGTGAAATTGGATAAGCATGAATACGAAAACAATAAAGTGACATGCAAGTGTAAATGTAATGAAGAATAAAGAAGTAAGCATAATAAGAATAAAAGCAAGATACATAGAATTTTGGCGGTAATTCCCTTCCATATTTAAACAGTTTCCATAGTTCTGACACATTATTATGAGGATTAAAGCATTATATCGTAACGTTGTTCTTAAAAAAAATTATTGCAGCGGAAAATCATCATTGTTCGTAGACATTTGTTGTTTTTTAATAAAGATAAAAATAATGGATGGGCCTTTATTGTGGGTACAAAAGAGGGACATGCTTGCCAATACATTAAATAAATTTGAATTATAGCTCTTTAACATATCATGTGACAACATTTTTCAGTTAAGTTTATTCAACAGTCACAGTTATGAAACGTCATACGATATGAATTCACGCCAGGTGAACGACAATCGTTTAAAATGGAGAAGACCAATTACATTTTTTGAAATGTTTGCAAAAATTTTGCAGAATTTATGGATATAGTGATAAAGAGGAGAATAGTGACAAAATTTTACAGTTTTATTAAGAATTTCTTTATAATTTAAAAAGTTTGCTCTACCATTTAACATAATAGTTAGAATGAATTTATTTTCACATGATTTTTTCTATTTAAATTCGATTATTAAAGGTATCAAAAGAATGTATTTTCATTCTAAGCCACAATTAGCAAAAATTGTAGTCTTGTGAAAGAAAACATGTCTATAGTGAATTCGTTATTGTAAGTATCACAAATTCGTTATACGATTACAACAAATTACGGATATAACAAAGTAAATCCATTGGTCCCTTGGACTTTGCTATAACCGAGTTTTATTGTATATGCAAATATAAGTGTAAAATTTCGGATATCCATTTTTTGTTAATCTACCGAGAGCCATATGGCACAATATCCTCTGTACGCCTATATAAAGCCAGTGTTGCTCAGGTGAGCGATGGGCCTCTTGTTATATATCATTTCATTTATTCTTTATAACTGGATTGTTCAGCTATAATACCATTCATCTTTTTATTACTATAACATCCCTATTTTACCATGTTTACAATCATTTTATCATATTTATGGCATTTATGTAGCTTTGAATTATTTCATTTCTTTTAATCTTTTCAGGATATGACTATGTTCAGCTTCTTAAACAAATTCCTGCCAACATTCCACTCCCGTATGAAATCATTTTTCCAAAGCGTGTCGTAGCCAAAGGAATGGCAACTGGGATATCAACTCGGGAATCTAAAATTGGACACCATGTGAGTATAGAGAAATCATTGATATTCATGAATATTCATGAGTTTATTGTTTCTGATTAAATGTTATAATATACGGTCAATAAATGAACAAACTGAATATGTTTAATGTAGGGAACATATGAACATCTGGATCAAGTGACGTTTCAGCTGGTGGTGGATGAACAGACCCACAAAATCAAACTACAGAGAAACAGGTGAGACTGTTATATAACTGTCTGGTGTTGTACCACAAAATCAAACTACAGAGAAACAGGTGAGACTGTTATATAACTCTGTCTAGTGTTGTCCCACTGTCTTCTTCAACCAAGACACTCATCTCTGTCTCCTGCATCAAACTTAGAGATGCCTGTGACTTATTTAGATATACATTGACTTATATAGAGATACATGTAAATTATTTATCATGTTTATAATTACATGGGGCTTATTTAAAAATATATAAGACTTCTTTAGAGATAAATGTGACTTATTTAGAGATGTTTATGATTTTATGCAGTTGACTTATTTAGAGACATTTGTGTCATGTTGAGAGATGTTTGTGACTTATTTAGAGATCACTGTGACTTATTAAGAGATGCATGTGACTTATCCTCAGCACATTTGCTTGTTAGACATTAAGTCAGTGTACAGTTTTCTCATGGGTTTTTTTACCACACTTGATTTATTGTTACTATAGATAATAATATTTAACAGTGTTTAATTATCCATTTTTTTATTCTTTATTGTTGCTATACTTATATTTTCAGTGCCTTGTTGTCTAATGGAATCAGTGTTAAACATTTCTTGACCAAAAATCAACAAATCATCTCCAAGGTCAGTAATCTCATTTACCACAATTACCTGAGTAAGTCCAGTTATCTCATTTACTACAATTACCTGAGTAAGTCCAGTTATCTCATTTATTACAATTACCTGTGTAAGTCCAGTTATCTCATTTACTACAATTACCTGAGTAAGTCCAGTAATCTCATTTACCACAATGACCTGAGTAAGTCCAGTTATCTCATTTACTACAATTACCTGAGTAAGTCCAGTTATCTCATTTACTACAATTACCTGAGTAAGTCCAGTAATCTCATTTACTACAATGACCTGAGTAAGTAAGTCCAGTTATCTCATTTACGACAATGACCTGAGTAAGTAAGTCCAGTTATCTCATTTACGACAATTACCTGAGTAAGTCCAGTTATCTTATTTACTAGAATTAACTGTGTAAGTCCAGTAATCTCATTTACTACAATTACCTGAGTAAGTCCAGTTCATTTACTACAATGACCTGAGTTCATCTAGTAATCTCATTTACTACAAATACCTGAGTACATCCAGTAATCTCATTTGCTACAAATACCTGAGTACATCCAGTAATCTAATTTACTTTAATTTTCTGAGTACATCCAGTAATCTCATTTGTTACAATTACCCAAGTAAGTCCAGTTATCTCATTTGCTTCAATTTCCTGAGTATGTACAGTTATCTTATTGAATACAATTACCTGAGTACATCCAGTAATCTCATTTACTACATTTACCTGAATACATCTTATTATTTATCTTATTTACTACAATTACCTGAGTACATCAAGTAATCTCATTTACTATCATTACCTGAGTGCATCAAGTAATCTCATTTACTATAATTACCTGAGTACATCTTGTAATTAATCTTATTTACTATAATTACCTGAGTACATCTTGTAATTAATCTCATTTACTATAATTACCTGAGAACATAATCCATGTAATCATGATAATGTTTATAAATGTTCTTGTTAAGAAGTTGAATCCTGGTTTTACTTTTTTAACATAATTCCTGACTCTATGAATGATAAATGGAGAATGAAAACCATATTATTTTATATACCATGTTTACATAAGTAACAAATTTTCAATGGTTACATCTTTGTTTAGTGTTTAAGCATTTTAAGCATTGAACTTGTTCAAACCAGAAATTTTATTTAACTATTAAGGACGACGGACCCAATTCCATTTGCGCAGATATATTGTGCACCTAAGAGGAGTGATTGTTATAAACATTTAATTCTCAATATTACGTCACAATCACTAAAACTCAATGAAAAATTGCTTATGACACAATACATAGCATGTATGCACTATATTATTATGACACAATACATAGCATGTATGCACTATATTATTATGACACAATACATAGCATGTATGCACTATATTATGTAGTATGTATGATCTTGCTATAATTTAACAGGCTAAAATACGCTTTTCAACATTATTTAACATGCCCAAATTTTCTTCAGGGGATGTCAAGTACTGTAGTGAGTTTTATATTAACTCAAGTTAATTATAACCATATACATAGGTTAGTTAACAGAGTTTGAGCCGGTGAACAAATCATTTATATTTCAATCCGTTCAATATAGAGTAAAACCGCCCCTGTGCTTAAGTTTTGAAGTATTTTTTCATACACAAATGTTTAACACACTCTGATAGTTGTTTTGTTTTATAAATCAACCACAAAATAATGTACATGATCTTTTTCTTAGAGTTTGCGCAGTACTTCTCATGAAAAATTGAAGGAAAATTACGACACACTGCACTCTGGCATGTGCCCTCATAAAAACGAAGTCGATGACATGGTCCTGTTTTAAATGATATTAATTCAAAATCATCATATAAGTGTCATATTTCAATTTGGATAGTCTCTATTGCAAAATTTTTTTATTATTATTTTTTTCTCTCACAAGAATGCTTTTCCCCATTATGTTCAATTGAAAAAAAAGAAGACATACAAGCATTCTTTGAAATGGTCCCTACAAAAAATCAAATTCGATTTTCATGTTATTTTTTGAATGATTTGAATATATCTTTTAGGCTTAAGTATCGCCAGTGACCTCACAATACGATACGTATCACGATATATTAATGCGATAATCATGTATCACGATATAGTTGTCAACTATTAATTAACTGTTACCTATGTTGCCTACCTCTATAAAAAATAGTATTGCATAAAGAAAATATGTCAACTGCTTACAAAACAACAAACTTTAGAGATATAAAATTCAATTGATTAGAACAAAATTTACAAATTATTTCTAACTTTAATTGAAATTTCTTGATGTCTTCATGTTATTTACATCATGTGACTATTCTAGAGATCTAGTGTCAATGAAAATAAACTCATACTGTGTATCACGATATACGATGTGATGATACGACACGTGTATCGTGGGCCCTCGTGATCAATACGATCGATGTATTGCCGTATCGTTACACCTCTAATATCTTTAGTAACTCTACCTCAGATAAAATTTTCATGATAATCACTATTGTAGAAGTGAATTGGATCCGCCGTCCTTAAAACTTTTTTTCTTCAAAATTCTCAATGAAAGGTATGATTAGTAATTATACGGTCAAGTGTTATACAGTGCCTCAGGAGAAAGAAAACCACATATAGTTGACTCTCCGAGTCTTTGTTATGAGCTCAGGAAAATGTAACCCTGCTTTTCAGATTTCATACATGTCATTGAATTGATTATTGGAATTTTTGTAATATGTAATGAAAAAAGAAGCATGCTTTTGGATTTCACACATGAATTATTGGAATTTTGTAATGAATTAATGAAAAAGTTAGCATTCATTTAGATTTTTGATTTCCATTAATTTCTTGTTGGGAATGCAATTGCCACATGTTGAAGGCATCACTCAAGTGTTTGTCTCCTGGCAGGGTTCCACCAACATTCAAATCTCTTTGTTGAATATGATCAAACTCGGCATCTGAGAACACTTAAAGTTAAGATCAGGCAGAAAGCCTGCACAGCGAACAAGAGGGGAAAAAAAAGACTACAGATTTCTGAGTGGCTGTTAAAGACTCTTAAAACTGTCAGACTACTAAGTTCTCAGCTCAGAAAAACAAGATAATACTTTTGTTTCAATGCAGAATGGAGATAAAAAAAAAAGTCAGTGCTAAGTTATATATGATGTACAGTTTGATTATATTGTAAATAAACATGTACTATAAATATTATGTCAGTTGCGTATAACCTTTCATTATCTTCTTAAGCCATGATCCAGTGTCTGCATAGCTCTCTCCTACTCCTAGCTGCTCTAACACAAGTATCATAAGCTGATATTCATGTGTCATCTGTTGCTTATCATAAGCTGATATTCATGTGTCATCTGTTGCTTATCATAAGCTGATATTCATGTGTCATCTGTTGCTTATCATAAGCTGATATTCATGTGTCATCTGTTGCTTATCATAAGCTGATATTCATGTGTCATCTGTTGCTTATCATAAGCTGATATTCATGTGTCATCTGTTGCTTATCATAAGCTGATATTCATGTGTCATCTGTTGCTTATCATAAGCTGATATTCATGTGTCATCTGTTGCTATTACACAGTGCGCTCCTACTGCATTAGTAAAAACAAAATTTTCTGCGTAAACTGTGATTGGATGATGAAAGGTCAAATCAAAGGTTAATTTCCGACTTTGCTTGGGTCAGTATCTTAGTGAACAACAAGATATTCTTGCCTCATACAGCCACAGCCAGATGGGAGAGGATCTTGGTCGTGGTTTGCCACAATGAATCTTTCATACACTAGTTAAATAATTTATCATAAGTTCAAAGTATCTAAACGTATATTTAAAAGAATTTTATTTTGATATATTAAAAAAAATTAAAGGTATATAAATAATTTCAATCAATACAAGTACACTCCTATAAAATTGGGGGCTTTTAGCTCTGTACAAGTGTACACATAGATCCTGGATTGGTTCTTGCTGTATTATGTGTATGGTTACTATGGTAACAATGGTGTGATTTATTTACAGACTGTGGAACACTGTTACTACCAGGGGGAAGTGAAGCGTGACGGTTGGTCAAGCGTAGCCGTCAGCACCTGTAACGGAATCAGGTAAGGTCAAAGGTCAAACTGTTAGAACATCTTCACAGAAAACTAATGGAATTTGTTTGTTATAATGAAACTATGGTGACCAGGTATACATAAGAACATGAAGAAGGTGAAATGTTTGTGTTATTGATGCAATAGATGGAGGGTTAAAGTAACTTCTTAATTTTAATGATTTTAAAATTCATATTTAATTTAAGATAAGGATACCTTTAACCAGAGAAGACTAGAATAGAAAGGGTTTCTTGATAACTACATGAACTATATGGCTCTGATTGTGCTCGTTGATGGGTTGCTTGGTTCTCTTAGTAAACACATCCTCTCTTTCCTCTGAGGCCGTGTTAACACAGCTTAGAAGTCAGCAGAGGCAGGGACTTCTTTGAAGTTTGTAATAGTTGGATAAAAGTGCTGGCATTTTATCAAATTATCTTCAGAATGTGAACTTGGTGGAGATAGGAGATTAATTGTCTACACAGATGGTGTAAGCTAAGGGAACTAATAGAGGAAAATCTGAAGGCTTAATGCTTTTAATTATTTCACAGAGGTGTACCACAGTACATGTCAATATTAGTGTGTTACCAATATCAGGGCATTCTCCCTTATATAGCATCTGAAAGCGCCAATTTAACAAGACCCCTATGTGTAAGACTGACCTTGGTCAATGTGTACCAAGAGATGGACAGTAGATTACATTAATTCATCATTGATTCTGGATTGACCTAGTATTTAAAGCGAAGATAACTGATTGGGGTCCCTTTACAAGCAGACAATGCATGGGTTTCATGAAATAACTAGTTGTAGCTCTACACAGTATTAGATATCAATATAGATCTGTCTCGGAGATATTGATGTACCCAGTCCTAGGAAGCAGTGTTACATTTCTTTGTATTGTCACTGCATTAGTGTTACATTTCATTGTAATGTCACTGCATTAGTGTTACATTTCATTGTAATGTCCATGTTTCGGTGTTACATTTCATTGTAATGTCACTGCATCAGTGTTTCATTTCATTGTAATGTCACTGCATTAGTGTTACATTTAATTGTAATGTCACTGCATTAGTGTTACATTTCATTGTTATATAACTGCATCAGTGTAATATTTTGTTGCAATATCCTTGCATCTGTGCTATATATCATTGTAATGCCCATGTATCAGTGTTACTTTACATTGTACTGTCCATGCTTTGGTCTTACATCTCATTGTAATGATCATGTTTCAGTGTTACATCTCATTGTAATGATCATGTTTCAGTGTTACATTTTATTGTAGTGATCATGTGTCAGTATTACATTTCAGTGTAATGTCCATTTAGTGATCTTTGTCCCCTTAGAAGCTTATACTTAAAACAACCTTGGTCTCCCAAGAATTCATGAATACTGTTACTCTAAAACACTCACAGCTCAGAGTCATTTGGGGGTGGGGGGTCATTTACATACTCATCAATAAGTGTGTCTGTGTATAATGTTAAAACAGTATCACATCAATAAGTGTGACTGTGATCAGGGAGAAATTCCATCATATAGTGGCAAGCAACAACCAGTTAATTCATTTTGAGGACAGATGCAGATAAGTTACATGACATTTGCAATGGGTCATGCAACAACTGATTTAAAT
The DNA here is from genome assembly GCA_020458035.1 of Magallana ariakensis. Taxonomy (NCBI): domain Eukaryota; kingdom Metazoa; phylum Mollusca; class Bivalvia; order Ostreida; family Ostreidae; genus Magallana; species Magallana ariakensis. Next base: position 40,223,829 of record CM035820.1, read on the forward strand.
ATTTCAGAATTATTTACTCTTTCATTTAATAAATATTAGGGGATCAGGCTTTAATAATTATAATAAAGAAATGTTTTTATTGTAAAGATTGCTGACCTGAATTTAGGTAAGGCAGTTAAAGGTTTCTTGGATCAAGTAAAAGAAATGACTATTTACCATAAGGGGTTAGTTCAGAGTTCTTGAAATCTTTCAGTCCTGTCGGCAAGACCGATAAAAATAACCAAGGACCGATTACTTGAGGTTGACTGTCAGTCCAAATGACCAGTAGATGTTGACAGGGCAACTTGCAAAAATACGACTAAAATTCGTACAAAAGCAACTCTCCTTGTAATCATTGAGGAGATCCGAACGCATACGATAAACTAAGAGGAGTTTTCAGGATTTTTGCTCTCTCTAGCCTTATCATACCTTTTCGGAACATCTCAGTAATTATATGGAGAATTTACGTCACTAAATGTAAACTTCTGTTGCTTTTGATAAGATTGGCGAGTACATATTGACACAGTGCGTTTATAATGGGACTAACAGGTGTAGTCGGACGATAGGTATATTATAAGTCTTTTGATCATTTTCCAACATAGATCTCGTCAGAAATCATTTGAGAAATTAAAGAACTTGTTTAAAACAGGCTTGTTTTGGAAATGTAAATTGAGAATGAAATAAACTGATAACAAAATTCAAATAAAGGGTTTTTTTTTTTCATTTTATTATTGAAAATTTTTGGACTGATAGAAATCTGCCCGGACTGACAAACTTTAGATGGTAGTCAGTCCTAATGATTGACAGCGTAAAAAAAGATTTCAAGAACTCTGTAGTTTGTTATAGACAGACTAACTGTAGAATGTTTAACTGATTTACTGACTTTGATTTTATAATTCTACAGTGATAGTCTATTAGACATTATACAGACAGACTGACTGTAGGATGTGTTACTGATTTACTGACTTTGGTTTTATATTGCTACAGTGATAGATAAGTGTCATACAAACATTGTAGCATTCTTTACTGTTACAGTTCCTGGCGTCTTTTTTTGTTTTAGGGGAATCATCAACTTGAACAATGTGACGTACATCATTCACCCATTGCTGGGAGACCTCGGGGTAGGTACCATACAAATATCAGTTAAATGGGAGACCTCGGGGTAGGTACCATACAAATATCAGTTAAATGGGAGACCTCGGGGTAGGTACCATACAAAAATGTGTAATCAGTTAAACTTTATTAAATTGGATTTCAGTCTTTTGTAGGTTTGTCGGAGTTTGTAATTTTGATAACTTTTTTGTATAAATTATGAATAAAGATCAAGTTTGTCATTAAGAATGTAGATTGGGGGTTAGGGGTGCCCATGTAGATTTATGGGTTAGGGTGCCCATGTAGATTTATGGGTTAGGATGCCCATGTAGATTTATGGGTTAGGGTGCCCATGTAGATTTATGGGTTAGGATGCCCATGTAGATTTATGGGTTAGTGTGTCCATGTAGATTTATGGGTTAGTGTGCCCATGTAGATTTATGGGTTAGGGTGCCCATGTAGATTTATGGGTTGGGGTGCCCATGTAGATTTATGGGTAAGGGGTGCCCATGTAGATTTATGGGTAAGGGGTGCCCATGTAGATTTATTGGTAAGGGGTGCCCATGTAGATTTATGGGTAAGGGGTGCCCATGTAGATTTATTGGTAAGGGGTGCCAATGTAGATTTATGGGTAAAGGGTGACCTTAAAGTCCAGGATAATTGTGTCACTACAAATAATAAGGATTTCACAGAACATTCCCCCTTTGAATAGTGACCATGTTGACTTGTAAAAGCCTCTGTTTATATACTTGACCCCAACTTTTAAATGTGTGCAACAAAACTTTGCCAATATTAACATCTATAATTTCTCATCCTGAAGCAGTCCCTTCATGCCTTTACTTGTTGAAATAAAGTTGCCTCAAAACATTCCATGAGTAAAGAGTGATTAAAGTTCGTTTACAGTGTATGCATCTTTAGTGAATAAATCCCTCTGATTTTACAGACCCGACATCCTCATTTGGTATTCAAGGCAACGAAAGAGGTTTTACAGAATTGTGGTAAGTACACATGTATCGAGAATTGCCAGCAAAGTCAGACAACAATTGAAATTGGTTGGTAAACTATGTTCTGATATGCTGTTTATCTTCTTTTTATATTGATATAATTAATTTCACAAACACAAAGCTCAATATAAGAAATTTTGAAAAGAATCAGTTCACTTTGAAAGAAAAGGCTAATTCAAATGCATTCAATTTATGAAAATAATAAATAAGAACAATAACCTGCATTTTTAGAGTTTATGAATTTTTATTTAGAAGGGAATGGGTTGAGTACTGCATACTCTATGGATAAGTTTTGTATATTTTACATGTACATTATAGCTGTAACAGATTAGATTTCTTTTAACAGGAAATGATTTTGGACAGTGGAAACCGTTTGAACAGCTTCACCCCGCAGAATTCAGACAGAGGGTCAGCTACATCCGGGCGGTGCAGGTACACAATATTACTTACCTAACTGTGGGCAATATTACTGTTTTATCAGGGCAATGAAACATAATATTACTGTATATAACTGCTACATCAGGGCAGTGCAGGTACACAATATTACTGAATATAACTTAGGGCAAAGTTACTGTTTTATCAGGGGCAATGAAACACATAATTACTGAATATAAGCAAGGGCAATATGACTTTTTCATGAGGGCAATGTTATATAATTGTTTTTTGGAGTGCAATATAACTGATTCAACATCAGTTAGTGCAGATACCAGCATTACTGTATATAAACAAGGGCGATGTAACTGTTTATGAGGGCAATATAACTTTTTCTGGTGTAATATAATTTTTTCTTGGAGGGCAATAATACTGTTAAGCAACACTTATTCTCATGCAAGAATTTTTTGTAAGGTTTGCGAGATCCTCATCATCGAGAATATTTATCATCACAATCTAGTCATATGTCTTTTGTAACCTATTTTTGTTCAGGAAAATTAATCACCACAAACCAGTTTTTATCTGATAAATCGTGTAATAAAGGCAAAGCAAATAATAGTTGTATTTTTTCAGTAATTGAATAAACAGTCAGGACATGTGGATATTAAGATAATTACAATTGTGATACAGCAATAAAACTAATTCATGAATTCTAAATATATCATTGTAGGCAGAACAACCAGAACAGGAAAAGAAAGTAAGGACAGTCAAGTTGGGACTGATTCTGGACAGTGTGTCTGTAAGTAATCTATTGCTAAAGTTAGTTAAATGTAATTCAATCTGTTACTTAAGTTAGGACTGATTCTAGACAGTGTGTCTGTAAGTCAATTTATTATGTATGTGCTGATTCTAGACAGTGTGCCTGTAAGTCAATCTATTACTTAAGTTAGGGCTGATTATGGACAGTGTATCTGTAGTTCAATCTATTGCTTAAGTTAGGACTGATTCTGGACAGTGTGTCTGTATGTAAATCTATTATGTATTTGCTGATTCTAGACAGTGTGCCTGTAAGTCAATCAATTGCTTAAGTTAGGGCTGATTCTGGACAGTGTGCCTGTAAGTCAATCTATTATGTATTTGCTAATTCTTGACAGTGTGCCTGTAAGTCAATATATTACTTAAGTTAGGGCTGATTCTGGACAGTGTGTCTGTAAGTCAATTTATTACTTAAGTTAAGGCTGATTATGGACAGTGTATCTGACAGTCAATCTATTACTTAAGTTAGGGCTGATTCTGGACAGTGTGTTTGTAAGTCAATTTATTATGTATTTGCTGATTCTAGACAGTGTGCCTGTAAGTCAATATATTGCTTAAGTTAGGGCTGATTCTGGACAGTGTGTCTGTAAATCAATTTATTAGGTATGTGCTGATTCTAGACAGTGTGCCTGCAAGTCAATCTATTACTTAACTCTTTACCCCTTAATGCCACCTTTTGACGCATAGGCCATATCCTTAACACTCTACCCTGGGCTACCCTTAGACTGTTTTCAGATGAACTGAAAACAGCTGATGTGTGTTTTTGAATTGACTTATTACAGGTCTTAGCAAATCAAAAATATAGAAAATTATATATCAATGGATTTGTAATGAATTAAAATTTCAATATTCATTTTTAAAAAAAAAATTTAAGTCACTAATAAAACAATACAGGTGCTAACAGGTATATGAAAATAAAACTGAGTGTTCTACATTAAAGCCTTATTAAGAATAATTTTCACATCAGATACTTGGTAAACATGTTTAAAACTCTATGTATTACAAATAATTATTTAATAATTTTTATTGAAAAATTCCATTATCATCATGAAATTGGCTTTTTGATAGTAAATAATTAAATGTACCTGTGGCTGACTTTTCAATTCATGTCTATCGTTTTCAGACTAATATTTTCTTTTACTTCAATAAATAGTGTAAGAGGATTTGATAAATCTAACATGTTAACAAAATAAGTGTGTTAACTTTTTGAAAAAAAATAAATTTACCGGTATATTCGTGTATTTAGGGGTTGCAGGTAATGCACACCTTGTGTTCCGTTTTCTGTAACTACACAGATTTTTCCCCAATATTTTGCATGAATTTGACATCTGGCTTTCATCATTTAATCTCACTACCAATAAATCTAAATAATTCTGCCTCTAAACTTGATTATAAACAAAAAGTGAAAACATGTGCGATGTCCGCATCGTAATCCGCCATCTTTGTTTATTGTAGAAGTGCATCACGCCGCCAAACACAGGTAAATCACGTGATATCTTTATTTAGAATAAGTGAACAATCATCCGTATACATGGCCAGGTGTATACCAGTCCATGTTTATAATAAACAACAGGTGTTGAGAGGTCTAATTAAGAGCTGTATATAGGGTGCGTCAAAAGTCGTCATTAAGGATATGGCCAGGGTCGTCAAAACGGGTCATTAAGGGTTAAAGGATAGAAACCTCTAAGGGGAAAAGAGTTAAGTTAGGGCTGATTCTGGATTTTATTACTTAAGTACCAGTTCCTGGTTGTTTGTGTGCATTTAAATCGTTAACCTATATAACAATTAACCAGTTACTGATGTATCAACCTACATATGTTTTAAATATTTTCCATGTTTTACAATTTATTTGTTGTTTTACATGTTTTACAATTTATTTGTTGGTTTCCAGATCTCCAAACTAAACCTTTCCCTCCCTGGGACCATGGAGTATGCCTTGCAGACAGTCAACATGATAGATCTGGTCAGTCCAAACAAAATCTGTGTACATGTCTAAACAAAATCTGTATACATGTCCAAACAAAATCTGTATACTACATGTCTAAACAAAATCTGTGTACATGTCCAAACAAAATCTGTATACATGTCTAAACAAAATCTGTGTACATGTCCAAACAAAATCTGTGTACATGTCTAAACAAAATCTGTGTACATGTCCAAACAAAATCTGTTTATTACATGTCCAAACAAAATCTGTACGTATGATCTGGTTAGTCCAAACAAAATCTGTATATTTACTAGTTAAAATATGGCTCCAAAGAATGTTAGAAAGAATGTGAAGTCATAAACAAAAATCTATACATGCTTCACAAAATGCAATGCTGTATAAAATGAAATGTATATTCTAATGAATAGATTTAACAATGGAATGCTTGAAATGAATGAATGCATGCTATAACTGACTACGTCAAAAAAGAAAACATGTTATATAAATAATTACATATAATGAATGAATACATGCTATAAATGAATACATGTAAAATGATAAGTTTTTGTAACAAATGAATACATTAAACAAATGAATACATGATGAATAATGAACGGAGACAGAGAGTAGAATTGAATGCTTTTTATGGGTGTAAGAATGGATGCATGTAAAGATGAATACAGGTTAAAGATGTTTACATTTTTATTATGATTACATGCAACTGAAAAGTAGATATAACTGTTAATACATGAAAAGTCCCTATAACTGTTGATACATGAAAAGTACATATAACTGTTGATACATGAAAATTACATATAACTGTTAATACATTAAAAGTACATATATTTGTTAATACATGAAAAGTACATATAACTGTTGATACATGAAAATAACATATAACTGTTAATACATTAAAAGTACATATATTTGTTAATACATGAAAGGTACATATAACTGTTGATACATTAAAAGTACATATAACTGTTGATACATGAAAATTACATATAACTGTTAATACATTAAAAGTACATATATTTGTTAATACTGAAAAGTACATATAACTGTTGATACATGAAAAGTACATATGACTGCCGTCATGAGAAAAGGGCCCTTATCTTTTGACGTCACAGTGCTCAGAAAACGACGTCAAAGTAGCGGCATTGTAAACGCAGTTTTTTATTTTCTGTATATTTTATTCTGCGTCTGTATTGTGTTTTTTAAATAATTAGAGTATGGCCTTTTTTAAATACCGATAATAATAATTGATAAATAATAATAATATATAATAAAATAATTAAAAAATAATTAATAATAATAAATAATAATAATTGACGTTCATGACGTCGTGTTGTTTTCGACCAGCTACGTCAAAGTCGTGTTAACATGTCTTACTAAAATTGTCTTAAAATGCTTAAAACACACAAGATCTTGGATATCTGTGTATATTTGTATTCAGAAAGAGTTAACTATTCGGAATTGAGAAAAAAGTGACTTTGTGAAATTTTGACCTTAAGGGCCCTTTTCTCGTGACGGCAGTCATATATTTGTTAATACATGAAAAGTACATATAACTGTTAATACATTAAAAGTACATATATTTGTTAATACTGAAAAGTACATATAACTGTTGATACATGAAAATTACATATAACTGTTAATACATTAAAAGTACATATAACTGTTGATACATGAAAAGGTCAATACAAGTAACATACTGTAACAGATGAATACATGACTAGCTAAAAACATGTTACTGATGTGAACCTGAACAAATGAATGCATGAACAAATGAATGCATGAACAAATGAATGCATGAACAGATGAATACATTAACAAATGAATACAGGAAAAATTGAACAGATGAATACATGTTACAGCTGAATACATGTTACAGATGAATACTGTAAATTCCTTATTTTACGCAAGTACTTAATTCCGCGATTTCATTGTTTTGTTTCAAATCGCGAGAATATAAAATCATGGGGACCATTTATTTGGTTATAATTTCCTATAGTACAAACGGTCTGCAAAATAAAAGCGTGATTTTAAAATCCACGACGGTTGCTTCTCGCGATTTTACGCTGACATTAATTCCTCGCGTTTAATTAGGAATCTACAGTACATGTTACAGATCTTTTCCTGTTTTTAGTATTACAGAGATCTAGGGATCCAGATGTCTCTGGTTTATCTGGAACTCTGGAACCGTGGTAACCTGATGCCTGTCTCCTCCAATCTCCGAGAAACGTTGAAACAGCTACTCCAGTATAAGGCTGCTACACTGACGGATAAACCCCACACCCTGCTTCATCTTGTCACGTGAGTTTTATTTGATTAAAAGTTATAGTAGAATCATCAGACTTGATGTAAACTTTTATCTTCTTTTTACCTAGATCCTCTGTTATATGTATACTGAAATATTTTTAGAACTTCTGTTATATTTGAATCCATTCATACTGATAACTTTATTGAATCAGATATGCATTGTTTTTTTTAAGTGGAGAACCTCTTCAGAGCGGTTCAGTAGATTTACATGTATCAGGAATTGTCAACATTTGTTGCTTGTTTTTATCAGACTGAGTAGAGAATCTCTACAACAATAGATTTACATGTATCAGGTATTGTACAGATTTGTTGCTTGTTTTTATCAGTGGAGAACCTCTACAGAGCGGCTCCCTGGGGATGTCTATTCCTGACTCGGTGTGCACAAAGCGCGCGTTGGGGGTCAGTCAGATCCCCTCCTACACCGAGCCCCAGAAACTAGCCACCGTGCTGTCACACATGGTCGGACACAACCTGGGCCTGAAGCACGATGAAGATCGTAAGTAGAGTGTGCCCTCATCACAGATTGTTTCACTTTATAGATTGACAAGTTTATCTCTTCATGACATGACTCCATCATTGCTGTAAACTAATCCAATACTATCTAGATAAATTTTCATTTATTTCTATTTAAATATAATGTTTTGACTCGGCCATTTTTTTCTATTTTTAAAATCCTCAGTCAGTGGGCGGTTCGTTTATCATCAAGGTAACCATGGAGATCTTCATTCTGTCCTGGCTTTTTTCGTCTCCAATGTTTTCATTCAGTGTCCAATTATTTCCGTGCATGGTTTTAAATCCAGTTCAATTTATTTCAGTTTTCTGTGAAATGTTCATTGTAACAAATGTTGCTTCATAATTTTAAGTTTGCATGGTTATATAATTTTTTTGTCTTTTAAAGAAAAAATATATCCTTGAGGAATATCTGTATTCACAATGTAATTCTAATTCTATTTCACTTTATCTTAGTGTATCACAATTTGTTTCCATCGGTCTGAAATGTCACACTTTCATTGGTTTAAACATGGTTTAAACGTGAATGCCAGATATATCTCTGTGCCTGTCTGGTGAGAATTAATATTCTGCAATATTGTCAACGCTTCGCCACTCATCTTTACTTTTCATAATATTTAATACAAAAAACGCATTCTGTAAGTTCTTAAAATATTTGGAGTAGTTGCCCTTGATATTACTTTTAAATCAGAGAAGTTGCCCTTTGAATTGACGTCACATTGTTGTGTCTGGAGCGGAATAAAATGGCAGCGTCAATGTTTGCTCAAACCTCTGCGGAGAAAAGTGATAAAGACTTTAATGTTCAAAATAGTAGCAGCAAAGCATTGTAAGTGTACAAGGGTGCAGCAGAGATTTTTAGACAATTTGAAAGGTGAGAATGAAAATTTTAAAGAGTTAACTGTATTAAATTGGACAAGATGTAAGCCACTTTTACATGGATTTTTGAAAAACATCGCTTTTTGTGAAATAAATGTTTTACTTGATAGTCCTCGGGAAAACAAAACACATATTATAGTCTGTCCCAAGATATTCATGCTGCACATTTTCTTAAATTATTCTGTATTTATAAATATCTCTGGGTTCAAACAATGTTCATTCAATAACATTTACATTCGGTGTATATTTCCCTTATGTTTGCATTGGAAATCTGCAACATTCAATTTCCTATGAAAACACTTAGGTTAAATGACAGGTTTTATTATGATGTCACAAACGTCGAAGTGCAACATCACAAGCGAAAATCAGAGTTCACGCTTGTGGCTGTTACATTGGCTCTTCCATAAATTGAACTTACCCTTAGGATAATACAGTAATTTTGAGATATAAATCACATTTACAGGCAAGGCAAGAATGTAAAAAAAATATAAATATAAGCATTAAATGCTTATTTTGGATATCGTCGGTCCTATAACTCACCAGGTCATGCAGACAAATAATCATACTGCTCTAATGCATGGTATTCAATTTGTCTGCACGGCCTGGTGTGTTATAGGACTGATGACATCCCAAAATAGGCATTCAATGCTTAAGTATGAAATTAAACATCCCAAGATTCCCCTTTGAAACGCCCCCTCTAGCTTGTCAGGTTTCAATACACGGCTAAAAATAAAAAGTCTACGGGAATTTTCATTGCTAAAGAGATGAAAGTACCCGGATGATAATGCTGAAAAATTGTGTTGGGCAGTCGGTGTGACTTCTGAATGGTGAAAAGATGTAGACATTTTCCATCATAAATTTCTGTACGATATCTGTTTTCATTCCTGTGAATTTTCCCGAGTGAAAAATGATATTGTGTCATTGAGGATATCTTGGATATTTTTCCCTTTCATCGATTTTAATTGCACTTCTTTCACAAGAATGTGTATTTTTATTTAAAATCGCCCAAATGTGCTGCATGAATATCTTGGTACAGACTATAGATTTATACCTGACTGACCACAGAATTTGCTTTACTATATATAGGATTGATTAACCTGATATATTTCTATGTATAAATGTTTCTGAATCAGCATTGTGTGTGAGTTTTTAAGTTAATTAACTAAAATATAAAGGTTTGTCAGCCTGTGATTTGTCACCATCTGTCATCAGGACCATAAACCATGCTCACTTTGATCTTCCGCTAGACTTTCCAATCACTGTAAATTCCTTTGTCAATGTGAGACTGAGAGCAAAAGTGAGCTGGTCTAAGTTTTATGGTCCTGTTCCCTCAACTCATTGTTATATCAGTCCTTGTTTGGGTCTGTAATTTAGACACTTGATGGTCCTGGCACCTCATGACTACCTACCTTGTAACTCAATGTTATATCAGTCCTTGTTGGGATCTGTAATTTAGACACTTGATGGTCCTGGCACCTCATGACTACCTACCTTGTAACTCAATGTTATATCAGTCCTTGTTGGGATCTGTAATTTAGACACTTGATGGTCCTGGCACCTCATGACTACCTCCCTTGTAACTCCATGTTATATCAGTCCTTGTTGGGATCTGTAATTTAGACACTTGATGGTCCTGGAACCTCATGACTACTTCCCTTGTAACTCAATGTTATATCAGTCCTTGTTTGGGTCTGTAATTTAGACACTTGATGGTCTTGGAACCTCATGACTACCTCCCTTGTAACTCAATGTTATATCAGACCTTGTTGGGATCTGTAATTTAGACACTTGATGGTCCTGGCACCTCATGACTACTTCCCTTGTAACTCAATGTTATATCAGTCCTTGTTGGGATCTGTAATTTAGACACTTGATGGTCCTGGTACCTCATGACTACCTCCCTTGTAACTCAAAGTTATATCAGTCCTTGTTGGGATCTGTAATTTAGACACTTGATGGTCTTGGAACCTCATGACTACCTCCCTTGTAACTCAATGTTATATCAGTCCTTGTTGGGATCTGTAATTTAGACACTTGATGGTCCTGGCACCTCATGACTACCTCCCTTGTAACTCAATGTTATATCAGTCCTTGTTGGGATCTGTAATTTAGACACTTGATGGTCCTGGCACCTCATGACTACCTCCCTTGTAACTCCATGTTATATCGGTCCTTGTTGGGATCTGTAATTTAGACACTTGATGGTCCTGGCACCTCGTGAATACCTCCCTTGTAACTCAATGTTATATCAGTCCTTGTTTGGGTCTGTAATTTAGACACTTGATGGTCCTGGCACCTCATGACTACCTCCCTTGTAACTCAATGTTATATCAGTCCTTGTTGGGATCTGTAATTTAGACACTTGATGGTCCTGGCACCTCATGACTACCTCCCTTGTAACTCAATGTTATATCAGTCCTTTTTGCTATCTGTAATTTAGACACTTGATGGTCCTGGCACCTCGTGAAAACCTCCCTTGTAACTCAATGTTATATCAGTCCTTGTTGGGATCTGTAATTTAGACACTTGATGGTCCTGGCACCTCATGACTACCTCCCTTGTAACTCAATGTTATATCAGTCCTTGTTGGGATCTGTAATTTAGACACTTGATGGTCCTGGCACCTCATGACTACCTCCCTTGTAACTCCATGTTATATCAGTCCTTGTTGGGATCTGTAATTTAGACACTTGATGGTCTTGGCACCTCATGACTACCTCCCTTGTAACTCAATGTTATATCGGTCCTTGTTGGGATCTGTAATTTAGACACTTGATGGTCCTGGCACCTCGTGAATACCTCCCTTGTAACTCAATGTTATATCAGTCCTTGTTTGGGTCTGTAATTTAGACACTTGATGGTCCTGGCACCTCATGACTACCTCCCTTGTAACTCAATGTTATATCAGTCCTTGTTGGGATCTGTAATTTAGACACTTGATGGTCTTGGCACCTCATGACTTCCTCCCTTGTAACTCAATGTTATATTGGTCCTTGTTGGGATCTGTAATTTAGACACTTGATGGTCCTGGCACCTCGTGAATACCTCCCTTGTAACTCAATGTTATATCAGTCCTTGTTGGGATCTGTAATTTAGACACTTGATGTCTTGGAACCTCATGACTACCTCCCTTGTAACTCAATGTTATATCAGTCCTTGTTGAGATCTGTAATTTAGACACTTGATTGTCCTGGCACCTCGTGAATACCTCCCTTGTAACTCAATGTTATATCGGTCCTTGTTGGGATCTATAATTTAGACACTTGATGGTCCTGGCACCTCGTGAATACCTCCCTTGTAACTCAATGTTATATGAGTCCTTGTTGGGATCGGTAATTTAGACACTTGATGGTCCTGGCACCTCGTGAATACCTCCCTTGTAACTCAATGTTATATCGGTCCTTGTTGGGATCGGTAATTTAGACACTTGATGGTCCTGGCACCTCGTGAATACCTCCCTTGTAACTCAATGTTATATCAGTCCTTGTTGGGATCGGTAATTTAGACACTTGATGGTCCTGGCACCTCGTGAATACCTCCCTTGTAACTCAATGTTATATGAGTCCTTGTTGGGATCGGTAATTTAAACACTTGATGGTCCTGGCACCTCGTGAATACCTCCCTTGTAACTCAATGTTATATGAGTCCTTGTTGGGATCGGTAATTTAGACACTTGATGGTCCTGGCACCTCGTGAATACCTCCCTTGTAACTCAATGTTATATGAGTCCTTGTTGGGATCGGTAATTTAGACACTTGATGGTCCTGGCACCTCGTGAATACCTCCCTTGTAACTCAATGTTATATCAGTCCTTGTTGGGATCTGTAATTTAGACACTTGATGGTCCTGGCACCTCGTGAATACCTCCCTTGTAACTCAATGTTATATCAGTCCTTGTTGGGATCGGTAATTTAGACACTTGATGGTCCTGGCACCTCATGACTACCTCCCTTGTAACTCAATGTTATATCAGTCCTTGTTTGGGTCTGTAATTTAGACACTTGATGGTCCTGGAACCTCATGACTACTTCCCTTGTAACTCAATGTTATATCAGTCCTTGTTGGGATCTGTAATTTAGACACTTGATGGTCTTGGCACCTCATGACTACCTCCCTTGTAACTCAATGTTATATCGGTCCTTGTTGGGATCTGTAATTTAGACACTTCATGGTCCTGGCACCTCGTGAATACCTCCCTTGTAACTCAATGTTATATGAGTCCTTGTTGGGATCGGTAATTTAGACACTTGATGGTCCTGGCACCTCGTGAATACCTCCCTTGTAACTCAATGTTATATGAGTCCTTGTTGGGATCGGTAATTTAGACACTTGATGGTCCTGGCACCTCGTGAATACCTCCCTTGTAATTCAATGTTATATGAGTCCTTGTTGGGATCGGTAATTTAGACACTTGATGGTCCTGGCACCTCATGACTACCTCCCTTGTAACTCAATGTTATATCAGTCCTTGTTTGGGTCTGTAATTTAGACACTTGATGGTCCTGGAACCTCATGACTACTTCCCTTGTAACTCAATGTTATATCAGTCCTTGTTGGGATCTGTAATTTAGACACTTGATGGTCTTGGCACCTCATGACTACCTCCCTTGTAACTCAATGTTATATCGGTCCTTGTTGGGATCGGTAATTTAGACACTTGATGGTCCTGGCACCTCATGACTACCTCCCTTGTAACTCAATGTTATATCAGTCCTTGTTGGGATCTGTAATTTAGACACTTGATGGTCCTGGCACCTCATGACTACCTCCCTTGTAACTCAATGTTATATCGGTCCTTGTTTGGGTCTGTAATTTAGACACTTGATGGTCCTGGCACCTCGTGACTACTTCCCTTGTAACTCAGTGTTATATCGGTCCTTGTTGGGATCTGTAATTTAGACACTTGATGGTCCTGGCACCTCATGACTACCTCCCTTGTAACTCAATGTTATATCAGTCCTTGTTTGGGTCTGTAATTTAGACACTTGATGGTCCTGGAACCTCATGACTACTTCCCTTGTAACTCAATGTTATATCAGTCCTTGTTGGGATCTGTAATTTAGACACTTGATGGTCTTGGCACCTCATGACTACCTCCCTTGTAACTCAATGTTATATCGGTCCTTGTTGGGATCGGTAATTTAGACACTTGATGGTCCTGGCACCTCATGACTACCTCCCTTGTAACTCAATGTTATATCAGTCCTTGTTGGGATCTGTAATTTAGACACTTGATGGTCCTGGCACCTCATGACTACCTCCCTTGTAACTCAATGTTATATCGGTCCTTGTTTGGGTCTGTAATTTAGACACTTGATGGTCCTGGCACCTCGTGACTACCTCCCTTGTAACTCAGTGTTATATCGGTCCTTGTTGGGATCTGTAATTTAGACACTTGATGGTCCTGGCACCTCGTGACTACCTCCCTTGTAACTCAGCGTTATATCAGTCCTTGTTTGGATCTGTAATTTAGACACTTGATGGTCCTGGCACCTCGTGACTACCTCCCTTGTAACTCGATGTTATATCAGTCCTTGTTGGGATCTGTAATTTAGACACTTGATGGTCCTGGCACCTCGTGACTACCTCCCTTGTAACTCAATGTTATATCAGTCCTTGTTGTGATCTGTAATTTAAACACTTGATGGTCCTGGCACCTCGTGACTACCTCCCTTGATGGTCCTGGCACCTCGTGACTACCTCCCTTGATGGTCCTGGCACCTCGTGACTACCTCCCATGTTGGTTAGGGTTAGGGTTACCTCCCTTGTTGGTTAGGGTTAGGGTTACCTCCCTTGTTGGTTAGGGTTACCTCCCTTGTTGGTTAGGGTTAGGGTTACCTCCCTTGTTGGTTAGGGTTAGGGTTACCTCCCTTGTTGGTTAAGATAACATGACCTCTGCCGCCTCTGTTTGGTGTGATGAACTGACTATAAAGATGACTGCATGCAGTGTATCATTCCAGTGATGAACTGACTATAAAGATGACTGCATGCAGTGTATCACTCCAGTGATGAACTGACTATAAAGATGACTGCATGCAGTGTGTCATTCCAGTGATGAACTGACTATAAAGATGGCTGCATGCAGTGTATCATTCCAGTGATGAACTGACTATAAAGATGACTGCATGCAGTGTATCATTCCAGTGATGAACTGACTATAAAGATGGCTGCATGCAGTGTATCATTCCAGTGATGAACTGACTATAAAGATGACTGCATGCAGTGTATCATTCCAGTGATGAACTGACTATAAAGATGACTGCATGCAGTGTATCATTCCAGTGATGAACTGACTATAAAGATGACTGCATGCAGTGTATCATTCCAGTGATGAACTGACTATAAAGATGACTGCATGCAGTGTATCATTCCAGTGATGAACTGACTATAAAGATGACTGCATGCAGTGTATCATTCCAGTGATGAACTGACTATAAAGATGACTGCATGCAGTGTATCATTCCAAACATCCTGTATTTTCATTTTTACATTCAGATCTTGTTTTACATTTAATTACAATATGTATGTATTGGTTGTTTTAATTTATTAAACAGTATGTATTTGGTTTTTTCAGGAGGCTGTTCATGTGAGGATGAGTTTGGATGTATCATGTCTACTCAGGTTCTGTAAGTACACACCGTGTAGTATCAATGTCTGTCAGTCCGTAGGTAAAGCTAGAAAGTGTACTTTCTCTGAAAGACACACATAGTAGTGTAAACAGTCTTACTTGTTCATATTACACATTTTTTTAGATAAACTTGTATGTTTTTATTTAGACAAGTGAAACATTAGAACCAACCTTAGTATTTGTTCATACACAGGGCAATCAGGTAATTATATTACACAGGGCAATCAGGTAATTATATTACACAGGGCAATCAGGTAATTATATTACACAGGGCAATCAGGTAATTATATTACACAGGGCAATCAGGTAATTATATTACACAGGGCAATCAGGTAATTATATTACACAGGGCAATCAGGTAATTATATTACACAGTACAAAAAACAAGATCTTAGCTATCTCTTTGTTTATATTACACAGAACAAGAAGTGGATTACAGTCCCGTAAATTCTCCTCCTGTAGCCATGAGGATCTAGAAGTCGCTTTGAGTGTAGATGTTGCCTCTTGTTTGGATGAAGAGGCAGAAAAAGAGGTATACAGCATGAGAGAGAGAGAGGAGAGAGAGAGAGAGGATTTACATTTATATTTATCTGTGTGGTTTCTAAGAGTACTCAATACTCCCACTGTATTTTAATGAATATTTGTTGTAACTTAGATTACCCAATTTTCTCCCGGTATCCACTTGACGTGTAATTCTAGTCAACATTTTCTGTTTGCAGGAAACTTTCAGTCAGAACTGTGGAAACTTGATTGTGGAGCGGGGAGAGGAATGTGATTGTGGGTCACCAGAGGTCAGTAGTTCTAGGTCAAGGTCAAATATCAGAGTTATCTTTCCTTGATATCCTCTTGATTATCGTTTTCAATGTGATACCAAGTATTTAAACATGTATGTTGGACCATGTGGAGTTCACTGTTTTGAGTGTTGATGTTCCAGCAATGTGAGATGTCTGACCCGTGTTGTGACCCCAGCACCTGTCTGCTCAAGTCCTGGGCTCAGTGTAAAAGTGGATCCTGCTGTCACAACTGTACAGTAAGTCCTTGAACTTGATTATAGAACCATCAGAAGAAACAAACACAGGCTGACTGGTTTAGATATGAACTGTGCTGTTTTATTTTTTC
Organism: Magallana ariakensis; assembly: GCA_020458035.1. NCBI lineage: Eukaryota > Metazoa > Mollusca > Bivalvia > Ostreida > Ostreidae > Magallana > Magallana ariakensis. Next base: position 40,240,474 of record CM035820.1, read on the forward strand.
CAGTTTTTACCCAATCACTATGTGTGTCGGGAGCAATCCACAGATTGTGATGTTCCAGAAATGTGCCCAGGAAATAGTGGTGAGGTGAGTACTGTTTATGTTATATGGCATCATCCAGTCAACTATTTGTCACGGATGGATGGTTTTCTGTTAATAACTGTTATATTTCAGTCTCCTGCCATTTACTACACCACTGATTGCTACCCCTGTGTTCTGTCAATAACTATGCTATTTTTTGTGTTATATTTCAGTGTCCTGTAAATAACTACACCATTGATGGCTACCCCTGTGTTCTATCAATAACTATGCTATTTTTTGTGTAATATTTCAGTGTCCTGCCAATAACTACACCGCTGATGGCTACCCCTTTGTCTTATCAATAACTATACTATTTTTAGCTCACCTGAGCTGAAAGCTCAAGGGAGCTTTTCTGATCAAAATTTGTTCGTTGTCTGTCGTTGTTGGCGTTGGCGTCGGCGTCGGCGTTAACGTTGTTGTCGTTGTAAACTTTTCACATTTTCATCTTCTTCTCCAGAACCACTGGGCAGATTTCAACCAAACTTGGCACAAAGCATCACTGGGTAAAGGGGATTCAAGTTTGTTCAAATGAAGGGCCACACCCTCTTTAAAGGGGAGATAATTTAGAATTATTTAAAATTTGTAGGTATTTTTCAAAAATCTTCTTCTCAAAAACTATAGGCCAGAAAAGCTCAACTTTGAGTGGAAGCATCTTCAGATAGTGTAGATTCAAGTTTGTTCTAATCATGGTCCCCGGGGATAGGGTGGGGCCACCATGGGGGGATGAATTTTTACATAGGAATATAAAGAGAAAATCTTAAAAAATCTTCTTCTCAAAAACTATTAGGCCATAAAAGCTCAAATTGGAGTGGAAGCATCCTCAGATAGTGTAGATTCAAGTTTGATTAAATCATGGTCCCCGGGGGTAGGGTGGGGCCACAATGGAGGATGAATTTTTACATACTAGGAATATATAGAGAAAATCTTTAAAAATCTTCTTCTCAAAAACTATTAGGCCGGAAAAGCTCCAATTTGAGCGGAAGCATCCTCAGATAGTGTAGATTCAAGTTTGTTTAAATAATTGTCCTCGGGGGTTGGGATGGGGCCACCATGGGGGGGATGAATTTTTACATAGGAATATATAGAGAAAATCTTTAAAATCTTCTTCTCAAAAACTATTGGACCAGAAAAGCTCAAATTGGAGTGGAAGCATCCTCAGATAGTGTAGATTCAAGTTTGTTTTAATCATGGTCCCCGGGGGTAGGGCGGGGCCACAATTGGGGGATGAATTTTTACATGGGAATATATAGAGAAAATCTTTAAAAATATTCTGGAAAAGTTTTCAGTCCAAAAAGTAGTAACTGGAGTGAAAGCAGGGGTTGTGCAGTTTAAAGTTTGATCAAACCATGATTCCCTAGAGAAAAAGGGGGGCCACAAAGTGGGGGGGGGGGGGGGGTTATATAGGAATAGAGAAAAATCTTCTTACAGGTACAACAACAAAAGGGGCTATGTATTTACCTTAAAAATATGTGGATAAAAATCGGCAGATGTTTTAATAAATTTTTTGAGCAAGATCTACTCTACTTAGTTGTCAAGATATTTTGATTTTGATACTGTAATGCTAATTTGATCAGATATAAGGCTATTGTTGCTCAGGTGAGCGATGTGGCCCCTGGGCCTCTTGTTTATGTTATATTTCAGTGTCCTGCCAATAACTACGCCACTGATTGCTACCCCTGTGTTCTGTCAATAACTATGCTATTTTTGTGTTATATTTCAGTGTCCTGCCAATAACTACGCCGCTGATGGCTACCCCTGTGCCAACAACACTGGCTACTGCATCAGTGGAATCTGCCCTACCCTCAGGGAGCAGTGCCAGTACATCTGGGGGGAGGAGTCCAAGGGTGCAGACATTCAGTGCTTTGAGAAGTTTAACCCCACAGGAAACTTTAATGGACACTGTGGGAGAGATGAGAAGACTGGATGGTTTTCAAAATGTCAGCCAGAGTAAGTCTTTTCGTTCTGATGCTCTTATATCAGGACTAAGTGAGCTGACAAAGCTTATGCTAATATCAGGACTAAGTGAGCACTGCACTGAATGAAACAAGACATAACAAACATTGTATTATTTTCACTGTTGTAAATAAGCATGAATTGACAGTTTGCATTGTGTACAGTGTAAAGATCTATTTTTTATCATCAGGAACATTCAGTGTGGACTTCTCCATTGTGAGGGCGGAAATAAGCTGCCTCTACTTAACTTTGACAAGAGTTTCTCCAAAACCACTGTCTTCAGTAATGGCAAGGAGTATGACTGCAAGTAAGTCTGAATGCATCAGAAATGTCTAGTGAATCTTCAGTCTGAATATATCATGTTTAGTGGATTTGAGTTATTTGTGTTTGTAGAATTTTTATTTGTGATTGTTGTATTGTTATTATTTTGTGTTATTTATGATTGTAGTGTTATTATTTTGAGTTATTTGAGGTTGTTGTAGTGTTATTTTGAGTTATTTGAGGTTGTTGTAGTGTTATTATATTGAGTTATTTGAGGTTGTTGTAGTGTTATTATTTTGAGTCATTTGTGGTTGTTGTAGTGTTATTATTTTGAGTTATTTGCGGTTGTTGTAGTGTTATTATTTTGAGTTATTTGAGGTTGTTGTAGTGTTATTATTTTGTGTTATTTGAGGTTGTTGTAGTGTTATTATTTTGAGTTATTTGAGGTTGTTGTAGTGTTATTATTTTGAGTCATTTGTGGTTGTTGTAGTGTTATTATTTTGAGTCATTTGTAGTTGTGTAGTGTTATTATTTTAAGTTATTTGAGGTTGTACTGTTATTATTTTGAGTTATTTGAGGTTGTTGTAGTGTTATTATTTTGAGTTATTTGTGGTTGTGTAGTGTTATTGTGTTATTTGTGGTTTTTGTAGTGTTATTATTTTGAGTTATTTAAGGTTGTTGTAGTGTTATTATTTTGAGTAATTTGTGGTTGTTGTAGAGCAATCTATGGACCAGCGGTAATGTCCCTGCCTCACTTTGGACTTGTACAAGAGGGCACAAAATGTGGCGTAGGAAAAGTTTGTCGTGATAAGCAGTGTGTTGCCATGACTACCAGTCCAAACTTGTTCTGTCCAGGATCTAAAGGAAATGCTGCATGTTCTGGAAATGGGGTAAATAAATACATGTAGTTTATGCTTGGGATAAAAAATACATGCTGTTTGAACATAGCAGGTCAAAATCTATTGCCTGTTATTACTTACCAGATCTAATTATCACTTATCAAACTTTCCTAATGTTTCACATTGTGTTAGGGTTAATTTTACACCAGCTGAATTCTTCATTTATCAAGGTTTGCACTAAGGCTGGCACCTGCTTCTGTCGCCCAGGACGGACCGGTACTGACTGCTCTAAACCAGCTCCAATTACCATGACGACAGGGGTGTGGTCACTGTCCAGCACTCCTAGGACCACAGTCAAACCCAGCCCCACCCCCTCCACCACTACAGAGAGACCGCCGGTCGTGGTTCCTCTGGATACGGCAGTGACCCCTGACAACCCAGTGCCTGCTGTATATGTCGGTAAGTACTGTCAGTGAATGTGGGTTAGGGGTCAAAGTCATGTACATGTGTCCTTCACTTGTACTGATCTATACATGTACATGTGTCTTTCACCTGTACCGATCTACATGTACAGTATTCTTCACCTGTACTGATCTACATGTACAGTATTCTTCACCTGTACTGATCTACATTTACATGTGTCTTTTACCTGTACTGATCTACCTGTACATATAACTTTATAACTTACATCTTTGTCTTTGTTTACAGCGGAGGAGGGAGGACTGAGCACACACTGGCTGATGGTGATACTGGGGGCCGTGGTCCTTAGCCTCATCTTCTTTCTGGTGTTCACCTTTCTGTGTTACAGGTAATTCTTATCTACAAATTATCTCTTTATTAATGAATAACTACAAATCACATCTTTATTAATGAATAACTGACTTTCTATCTGAGTTAGCCAGTGCATTTAAAAGCAGGAAACCAGAATCTCTTTCTTTCTAATGTAAAGATCATCTATTTGATGTAAGGATATAGGTCAATCTGATCTGGTTGATCATCTATTTGATGTAAGGATATAGGTCAATCTGATCTGGTTAATATACAAGGATATAAGGTTAACCCGACTGTGAAGATTTCCCATTGTTTAGTTACAAATTCCTACTTATGCTCCTGGCTTACACTTGACGTACAATCTCTGTTTTGATTGGTTCATTTTGATTGTTTTTCTGGGAAATTTGCAGAAGGAAGACCCCGGTCAAACTGAGCGGCTCAAACACAGGATTCCTGGGCTTTAACAAGAAATCAAAGGGAGACAACTCTGAGAGCAATAAAAACCTAAAGTTTGGATCCATGCCCTCCTATAAGTAAGGAATTAAACAATTTAAGTAAATGTCAACATCAAAATGGATTTATAATGCTTAATCAGTCAGAGGACTTTATACATTTATTGCATGATGGTGAGGGAAATATGAAGATTTATTCAACCAAGAAAAATCATATTTCCCGAGGGTTTTGCTCAAGGGAATTTGATTTGTCTGAGGGGATAAATCCTGTACATTCATGCAATAGACATTTTTATTATACTGAACAAAATATGATTATACAAAATATGTTGATTTCGTATAATTGTTTGACTTTTCAAAAACAGTGTTGTGATTGTTTGGTTTTCTATATTGTCTCTCTTTTCTTTCATAAATTTGAATCATAGATAGTTAAAAATTGGTTTTTGTGATATAAAGAGAATTAAAATTGTTGAATAATTTTGATTAAATCATATTTTTCTACATCGTATACTCAAATTGGCATTTTCATATCTTTGGAATGAAAATTCACGAGATTTTCAAATATTTAGAATATGATATTTATTCCCCGGGAGTGAGACGTTTTGTTTGCCCTGTAACATGACTTTCTAGACCAATCAAATGTCACATTATGTAGAATAATCATATTGAGGTATATTATTAAAAGTTTTTCAACCTAATATGTACATAAATAGCTACTTGCATCTTCAAACTACTATCTTAAACTGACTTATTGTGAACATTGTTTATAGGAAACAATCACCTTTGGATGGTTGGGTTTTTATCAATAATTTCCCTTGGACTTCCAGGTCAGATGGATTGTTTGGGAGGAGGAAGAAGAGGTCGCTGGCCAGCGAGGAGGAGAGTGACCTAGATTTACCTCCTCCACCAATCATTGTGTGTGACCCAGACAGTGCCCGACCAGAGAGGGGAATCCTCAAAAACCTGCAAGTTAAACTCAGCTCTGACGAGCGACGCTCAAGTAGTTCACAGACGGAGCGCTCAGAGTCTACGTGTGACCATGACGACGAGCGTGAGCCTTACGAGGACGAGGACGACGCTGAGGCCACAGAGGTCAGGGACATACTCAGTCGCCATGGTAACGACCTGTTTGACCCCGAGAAGTCAATGGAAATGTTGGATCAATTGGCAGAGGAGACCTCCAGCTTTGATTTTGTTCTCCCAAACCCTGGACTGAGTGGGAGCAGACCGGAATCTCCACGGAAACATCACATGTATGACTTCCCGTGCACAGCGGCCAAACGCCCCACACTGTGGAAGAACAGCCCCAAACTGTCGCCCCCCAAGTCAAAGATTGTACGCATGAACTTCAGCGAACTGATGCAGGAGATAGACAGACACCGCACGGTGGAGTTGTCCCCCTCCCCCGATGAGTTCACTGCCCAGGTGTCCCCCACCACATCGGAGGAGGTCAGGAGTTCCTCCACAGATGACCCCGCCTACACTGCTGGACCGAGCCCCCAGTCACTGACCAGTAGCAGTACCCGGGGGGACACCTACTTCCCGCTCAGTCACTGGACCAAGCTAAGCTCCACCCCCCTCTATGACATCGACTCCTCCATGCCTAACTTCCCCCCTCCCATGTCACCCCTACACTTACGCAGCATCAACTTCTCCAACATGGGAGGAGGAGTACTGGGTCGCGATTTTAATGACACACCCCTAGGAAGTCAAATGGACGGGTGCTCAATAAACGGCACCACCAACTCGCGGTGTGGGTACGAGAAGAGTTCGGGGTATGGCAGCGAGCACGACCCTGGGGACAGGTTCAGTCTGGACTCGGGCCCGGGGTCTCGGGCTGGATCTGCCTCTCCCCCCGCCTACAGTGCAGTGCTTCGTAGCGGACCTCACCAGATCAAGCTACTTCCTGTGCGTAGGCTTCAGGAGAGCAGATTGGACGATCACCAGAGTCTACAGCAACTTCTTCGTGAACTCCCCAGG